>JACJUY010001503.1:70344-133304 GCA_014220935.1 Platorchestia sp. MABIK | reverse complement strand
TTATTACTCAGTACAAACACTGAAACATCTCCAAAATATACTGAAACGGTTAAGTGAGAAGCTACCGCTACAAATACATCACGCTTTCAAAAATGAGACCTCCAGTCTGAAATGACACGATTGATATTACAGAAATACCAATAAGAATCTCACCTCACCTGGAGAGATCAAATTTTACCTTTCATGCGCAGTATTTCTAGAACTGAAACACAGCCATCATTCATAGTCTTCCTACACAGGTTAGCACAGACGAAAATAAGTACTCAACACAAAAATACATTTCTGTGAAGCACTCAGAAACCAATAAAAATGCTAAGATTATCGCAGCGAATTCTCGCATTGGCGATGGTGCAATTAATGCTTCCAGATAAACAAACAGATCTCAGCGCTCTCATAAACGTTGCAGGGAAATTCGAGCGCCTATGAATATGTAAATTAGTTCTTATTTCGTTGTCGCTGCCACAATACAACGACCCCGTCCGTCTCTCGCATCGATGATGATTAAAGGAAAATTAAGCGGCCGTTACACTGATACGGACGTGTTGAAATTTACACACAAAATAGATGGAAATTGCTTCGGTAATTAAGGTACCTTTAATGAAAGAAAAAAGCATGGAGAACCTGAAGCTGGAAAACTGTTTTTCTCCCAACTGTCCACAAACCACTTTCAATTGAACTAATCGAACGGTACTACAATACGCATTTAGCCATCCTATCCATACTAGAAGCTCATCTTTTAATTCGAAAATACACAATTTTTGTTTGGAACTATCGGATCTTTCAAAGGTCACCACCAGAAAGTGGTTGATCAACATATCTCTGATACAGGTTTTTCTTTATTTTGGGTTGAATGTATGATCATTGCAACAAAGCAAAGAGTACTATCACTTTCACGAAGCAAAGAGTATCATGATCATCAGTACTTGCAACAAAGCAAAGAGTACTATCACCATCACGAAGCAAAGAGTATTATGATCATCAGTACTTGCAACAAAGCAAAGAGTACTATCACTATCACGAAGCAAAGAGTATTATGATCATCAGTACTTGCAACAAAGCAAAGAGTACTATCACTATCACGAAGCAAAGAGTATCATGATCATCAGTACTTGCAACAAAGCAAAGAGTACTATCACTTTCACGAAGCAAAGAGTATCATGATCATCAGTACTTGCAACAAAGCAAAGAGTACTATCACTAACACCACTATCACGGAGCAAAGAGTACTATCACTACTATCACGAAGCAAAGAGTACTATCACTACTATCACGGAGCAAAGAGTACTATCACTACTATCACGGAGCAAAGAGTACTATCACTACTATCACGGAGCAAAGAGTACTATCACTATCACTATCACGGAGCAAAGAGTACGATCACTACAATCACGAAGCAAAGAGTACTATCACTATTATTGCTATCATTATGCATCAATTCTGAAGCCCTGGTGTTTTGGCTGGCAATTCTTTGTAGCGCCCGTAATCCGGGCTACACCTCGCAGCCTGAGGACCAGACCGCCTACGGTGCAGCGCATCAGACGTGTACTCCCGCCTCGCCCTGCATGGCCGTGTTGGAGCAGGTCTGAGAGTGAGAGTCAAGGTATCCTCTCGGAAGTACGTCTTAGTTTGTGACTTTAATGTTATCATCGGGAATACGACGTCTTAGAGAATAATAACTTTGTTCCCAGTACTACTGTTACGATTAGAATATATGTGTGGGGTTCGTATCTGAAGGATTAGCACAGGGTGAATGCGGAGAAGTTGTGAATGCTGTTATATATATTACCGATTCAACTAAACGATTCATGTGCTCTACCGAACATTTACAAGTGCCGTCATTACTAACAAATCACGTAGACTGTTACGATGATAATAATCACTCGGTCACATGTTTGCCTGATCTCTCTTTCCTAGAGAGTACGACGTCTGACTACTACTTATTGACTGCGAATCTCTCTTCATTTATTTAATTATCTACAAACCACAGCTTTCTCCCTCCGCACAAATCGCACTTCCGTCTAAGCCAGGAAAATAATTTGTAATTCATCCGAAAAATCCGCCTAAAAGAGGAAAAAATCGAAATAAGAAAGGATATTCATGCACAAATATTTCGTTTGGAGACAGAATTTACGAAGGAATTGTAGTTCTGACTTCAAATTAAAGCCATCATTTCTAATGCCGCAGATACACTACTATAATAACAAAACATTAATTTTACCATAAGCTAAGAATCACGTTGGAGTGATAGTAAGTAACGAGAACGGTTCACAAGTTGCGAGAGGCTGCGAAAAGCAGCAACGTCACACAACGATGTGCTCCGAAGCACGAGGGAGCAACAAACGACATGAAACATAAGACGTAACCCAAAGCGAGCAATAAAAAAAGTACTGAACATCTCATAAAAGGACTCGAGCACGCACGTCTCGTACGGACTGAAGGCCACTCACGGCAGGAACAGCGCCTCAAAATCTTCCCAGCGCCGGACCTGTTACCAGCACGAGCTTCTAATTTCAAAAGAATCCAGGTAAGCTTGAAGTAGAACTTCACTGACAGATAATTCAAATAACTATCTATGGAAGATGCCTATTTCGAAGGCGGAATTCACCACTAAATGAGAGGAAAAATATTTATTAGTATAAATGAAAACATTAATGGACCACAACAAAGGTGTTTCTTAAGAAAGGGAAGAGGAAGGCACTATTTGGTGTAGAATCAAGGGAACGAGAAATTATGCACAAGGTGCGTCTCCACACCCTGCGGATAGAAATGGCAAAATTGAAAGTTTATAAAACAAGATAAAATTTGAAGACGACAGCAGTAGGTGCTGACTAGAAGACTGTAGTAAACTGTAAAAAGATCGCCTCTAACAAAATAACCAAACTTATTCCATTCAAACAAAACGAAAACTTACAAAACCTTCCGCTTGAAGCCTCACATCTTCCCATCACAAAGCTGATCCCATAGATGTTCTTTCTCTTGGGGGAAGGAGGAGTTAAATCGAAATGTTCAAGTTTTTATTAAAGAACAGTCTCAGCTAGTATCCACAAACACAATATTCGTTTCTCCCTCGGACGGGAAATTGCTAAACAAAAATGCTAAAAAAAATTAAAAAATCACCCCCACCCACACGGTGTCACACTAGTTAGCGCCCAACGTGAATATCACCTAACGCCCATGTGGTCTAACCATCTTTGGACGAAGCGTTTCCTTGCGTCTAAGTCAGAGAGCAAAGTACTACGGCTACTGAGTGCAAGAGTTATGCGTGCCCGTATTTGCAGCCATTAAAATGTAGCTCGGTTTGCATTGTAAACCTTGACACGCAAAAACGAGTCAAAACTAAGGAATCAGAACTAAATTACTGTTAGATACTATTGATTTTGTAGCAAATGTATAATTTTTCCTGCGCGTCGAGCTCAACGAATAAATATGAGATAATATGACTGCTTTCATGAACCACACACGTTTATTGGTTTTGCACGACCAGTTACGATACTAAATCGTAATAGTACCACGACGTGCAGCGTAGGAGTGTTTGGAGAGGACCACTGTATTGTTGAGTCAATGATAATTTTTGAAACTTTCATTTGTACCACTCAAATGCAGTTATATGATATACCATATACTAAAAGACTCGGTGAGCACATTGCGCGATAAAAAATTTATGAAACGATCGAAAAAATTACCACTCTACGACCAACAGCTCGGAAAAAAACTGATGTACAAATTATCTCATATTAAAAGAACACCATACGTACGACGAAGATGCAACAATAAATTTAAAATCTACGAGGAGCGGAAAAAGTCTTCAATCTATTCACTAAGAATATGATTTGACAACTCACACGGAGAAATGCAGCAGCGAGGACTTTAATAATCAAAATATCTTACAAATACTGGCTTTCCATTCATGAAGGAAATTGAATTTCGGTGAAAGAAAACTAGAATCGGTTGAACAAATTGGACACGCACACGAAAACAACATCGATCAATGATCCGAAATGAGCGCCTTGCGTGTGCTTGAAAACATTTTCTGATTGGAGACAGACACGAGACCTCGGACCACGATTAGCTCAAGAACATTTCATGCAAGTGACTCCCTCGGATTATTGGGTACAAGCTTCAAATAAAGCAACAGTCAGCCTGTAGAGATAGTAAAAATCTGCCCCGAATTATATCGTGTTGTGCGCGTAAGCTTAATCTTCGAGAAAGAAAAGAGCAAATCGACTCTAAAACGCCATCGATCAAAATCATTTTCTGCTTATCTGTTCAAGACAAGCAGATAAATATTACAAGAAGAAATAAAGAATAACGACAATAAATATAACAATCATGAAAAACACAAATTAATGAAAGTTCCTACGCAATGAAGGCAGCCAACTTCAAAAGTCCGCTGTTGCTATCGCAGCAATAGATGCCTAGGCTTCACAACGTAATTTTGCTTCACATTGGAACACAGCTTATTTTCATTACATTGTGACATGTGAGCAAAACTTGATTAAGCAATTATAGTTTTATGCTTATAGATTAGTTCGCATTTAATCTGAACTTGAAATTCCGTGAAAATGTACTGATTTGTTTTCGAGTTAAAGAGACAAGCAATATCACCAGATAAGTCGAAATGAAGGCCGAAAAATGCTCAAACATGATCAGCTTACGGGGTGGATATTAAAGCTAATAAGTTCTCTCACAATTAGATTGAGTAATTGATGTTAAATCCAAAAAAGGACCGCAATATCCAACGTTTAGCAGGTGACAAATTCAATTTAAGAAATACTGCAACATAATCAGTTTGAATGGTGAAAATAAGGGCAAAAAAGTGTAGCAATGCTTTTTGTTTCAAGAGATGGAAATTGATGACAAAAAGTACTGTCAGCACAGAACGAGACCTTGAGCTGCGGCTGCATTACGCACACGTCAACAGCTCCAACATTCAACCAAATGCCATGGAGGCAATTTTTTCCTTCCAATTAGCTGTATGAAGTTTATGTAGCGGTTTATGGAGCACAAACTGCCATAACAACACGCAACAACATGCTGCGTAAGTACGTGATTACTGCTCTAAAACGCCCGATTATTTTCGGTACCTCATTTACATATCATCAAAGTAGAGCGAAAGATATTAACTGTTTTTGCGCCTTCCCTCGCGCCGCATACAATTACTCGATTGAGCTATTTTGAGCAAAACATTTTGTGGTACAACGATCGGAAAACAAACCTTTGCTTGAATAAAATTGCGACCCACGAAGCTTATAATTTAAACAGAGATGATAGAGTATAAATAGAGACAGCAGCGTATAAATGGCTAAAGCAGTGGATAAACAGTAGAACAGCGTACAAATAATAAAAGAGGGCGTTTAATTAGTTGACGCAGCTTATAAATCAACTGCGTCATGAGAAATTGGTCGAATGTTAACAAGAAACTGAACCGATGTGGACAGCGAGAATGACTGATACCGTAGCTACATACATGCACGCGTTACACAGCGAGGGTGAGAAAATATTAACATGGTCATCAGGATTAATTTGTGCACAGCCACTACGATAACTTATGCTGAGCTTAAAATGGCTTCTATAATAATTCTACAATACTCGATGAACCGTGTAGAGTTAATATAATTTATTCTTTGCTCTTTATTGTATTTCCTGTGAAATAGTGTTGATGTCAAATAGAGCTCGCTGAGCTAGAGAAAAACGATGGCGGATATCACGGTAAAGTGTTACTTTAAAATTATGCGAAGATCAAGGAAAGGCGTTGGCGAAGACTAGGAAAAGGCGTTATCGTGAGATGGTGAAGATTATAGAAAAGCGTTGTCGTGAGATGGTGAAGATTATACAAAAGAGTTGTCATTGAATGGTGCAGTTTGTAAAAGTGTTGCAATAAGATGGAATATGTTCTAGAGAAACTTTGCAGTAAAATGGTTGTGAGTGTAGAAAAGCGTCACTACAAGATAGCGAAGATTAAGAAAAAGCGTTACTTGAAGATAGTGAAGACTAAGAAAAGCGCCACCCGGTCACAGTAAACAAACATCGCCCACACAGCTCGCGACAATCGGGCACTCGCGACAGGTCGAGTGGAGCGGACGTCGACAAATAACGCCCTTTGATCCAGTGGAAGGCGATTAGGGAGTTCGATTTTCAAAGCAGAAGCTCGAAAGTTCGATTCAAATAACACCAAACGAGGTCTGAAATAAAAAAGTTCGGATCCATGGAGAATAAAAGCTTCACTTAAATTGGAGTGGCAGCGAGGAGGGTAGCACACCAACTGGGATTGGGGCGCAATCAGCGCTCATCGAACTAAGCAAATGGGAGGAGCCGGGACTGGAGCAATAGCGTTCCATCGACTACAGACAGTTCAACTTTTTACCTTCGTCCAGTTATACAGGAGCGAAAATTAAAAGAAAAACCTCTAATCACAAAAATTTCCGGTAATTACAACTAAGAACATCATTGAAAATGACAATATTTTTAAAATCGATTTAGATCCCGATCAACATATTAAATGATATCGATTATGTATGACGTTGAAAGGAATTCCGATTTTTTATTACATGCATTTCATGTACGAGGTTTCCAACAAATGTTTTGTGCACAAAATGGGTTTGGCTGATAACAGAGATACCGAGTGTGAGGGCTGTAGTTCCATTTACGGATGTCTTCAGTACACAAGTCATGTGAGCGGTGTAAATGGTCGAAATAATAACACCTCAAAAGAATCACGTGGCATGGAAAATGTTGTATCAAAAGAAAACATTTTATTGTGCAACTTCAGATCCAAGTTATAAGAGAAAAACTATAGTACTCTTTATGAAACGGACCTGGAGGTATAATTCAAGAAACTTCAATAAAAAAAAACGTGTTTGCAGTTTTATGGAAATGGGAAAAGAAAGATAGCCATAAGGCGAAGCATATAACTTAGCAGGAGGCTACAGTCAACTTCACAGGCGGTCTTCGGAAATGAAATACTTGAAAGACGTAAGACACTGATACTGTCAACTCTATGAAGTACCATCTTTATTTGTTATTCCACTATCGCAATTGAGTCTAAAAAGGGATGTTCAAATTCCTAACTTAAGGAGAGGAAGTAGGAGAGAGAAGAGGAAGCTTACAGCAGTGAGAAGAGTCCTCTCCAACCTCTTCTACTCGTCTTCTCCGTTTACAATTAACATCAGAGGGCTGCGGTCCCGTGAAAATACCGCGGGGACAGACCAGGGTCTTTCTTTCTCAAAGTCTGCCTCCTGACCTCTCTTTCACTATGAAACAATCTACATGCTCAGAATGTCGCAGGCTTAAACGCTACAAAACGAAAAAATTTAAACAAACACTTTTTTATATATGCGATAACAACAAAAATAATGAGGTAAAGCCAACACACGCAAAAGTAAAACCTCCCTCACGTTCACCAGCACAGCATCAACGCATTGTGGTGAAGTTTTGGGCTGTTGAACATTTCCTGCGATTGTTGAGCCAAGGCAGTATTGCATGTAACAGTGGCCAGATTACCCTTTTACTGGTCCAAAATAATCAAACGTAACTTCATTTCAACAATATTTTGACGAAGGGTAAAATAAAAAACAGCTCAATAAAGCTAAATTGTACGTGGCAAAAAAAATAAACGAATGACAATATTACTCCTTTGAAGGGAAATTTGGCCATGCAAACTACTCAGTACGACCACATTTTATTGAAAAGGGGTCAAATGTTATCATTTTGGTGAGAATTAAGGCTAATCTGGCAACCTTGGCATTTGTTCACAGACTAATAACTCAAGAAGAGGGTGCGCTCGAGCAGAGCTGCTGCGGGGCAGCGCGGGAAGGAGGGGGAGAAATCAATGCTCACTGTAACTAACTTGAGCAGGGAACAAGAATTACAACCTCCGACTCTTTTGAATGAGTACGCAACAGCGCTGCTACGAGTTCGTGTAATTATCTAACTACAAATAATTCGTCAGATTAACTTGAAGTAAAAATAGAGAGAGCTCTAAACCAAGCGAATTGCTGTCGAGGCCTTTTTGAGAACCTTCTCGTAACAGGATCACATTTACGCTGCTATAAAAACTGCGCTATGATGAGAACTAAGCAAATACTTCGAAAATAACTGAAAACTTCATTAGATTCGCCGACAGCGAAATGGAGTGTGAAGTACAAATTTTGATGACAGAGCACCTTAAATGACGACGTTTCTATGAGAGTCACTCATGCACGCACTGCCTCGTTATCGTGCTAAAAAAAATGATTTTGTGATCATTGCACAGTGAACAACTGTAGGTTAACTGCAATACACACTTGTGCAAAGCTTCGAGCTTAAAAGGTGGCTGCAAGGTAGGCACTTCACATCAATGAAGGGGGCTGGACTCGCTCGCTTCAGGTCAAACCGACATGCTATCAACAAATTCTTGAGACATTGAAAAAAACAATCAGGTTACCTGACAGAATTACACTACCTTACAACATAGAAAAATAATCAGGAATTCCATTCACAAAATTTAGGTTACCTGACTGATTTACACTACCTACTCACTCTATTTGTTGCACCGTAGAGAAATTAATTTAACGTTGACTGTAACAGTCTCAAAACTATTATCATTCTTAATAGCGGAAGCATGACTCTATAATGAAAAAAAGAACAGACAAAAACCTCGAAATGCTCCTACAGGAAGTCAGTCTTACGATGCGTCTGCCACCTTCAAAGGGAGAAGAAAAGTCAAATAAAAGGAGACACGAAGTCCGCCCTGTATACCAATCAAGCTCATTCGGAGCTCTAAACCAAGGGAATTACTGTCGAGGTCTTTTTGAGAACCTTCGCGTAACAGCACCATATTTGTGCTGTTATAAATACTGCGCGACGATGGAGACTAGGCAAGTACTTCGAAAATTTATAAAAACCAGGCAGGTGGTCCGTTTAAACGGACGCTCAGTTAAACAACACATCAATCGTACGTTAAAGGGATATAGTTGGAATGGAGGACACGGTTACACGGTTCATACGTATTTAAATAGATACGATACGACTTAAACCATTTGGGAGAGTAAGTTAATAGTTATCAATCACAGCATAAAAAAACATGACTGGAAAATTTGAGTGAATCACACAGTAGAAAACTATACGCAAAAATGCGTTACACACACACACACAACCGGCAAGTGATGCTGATATCCAAGAGGTTAGGTGTATAGATCACTAATGAGGAACAGTCAGTTCACAATAGAGCGCTTATGCAATACTGTCATAGATGGGGAGTATTAAACACAGTGGATAATGCGATCGTGTTTCCGCTCTAAGCCTCCGAATTATTTCCGACAGGTGCGGTAGCTGGGAACCGCAGCTGCTCCGGAGCAGAGGCGACTGAACTGCACAGCCCAGAATGATGGTACAGTGTTCACAGGGCTGCTCACTCCACACTAACCAAGCTTTAGATTATGTTATTAGACTACAACTTAGTTTAGGCCTCTCTAACCACAACAAGTGTTCCCAAGAGGTTATTAGACTAGATTTTACGTTGTGTCAAGCCTCCCTAACTCAATGCCTTTTTTACTCTCCCATCCTACCGAAGAGAGGAAAAAAGCATTATTAGGTAAGAAGTTTAGAAAATCAGGAAAGTGCCGGAATCTAGGCACAAGATGAATCCTACATAAAATCCCTCGGGCACAGAAATAGTACGTTGACAAGAAAGTTTGTGAAAAGAGGCAAAAATTAAAAAAGTAATATGTGTAGAAAAACAGGACAACAGTCCTTACCACGAAATAGAAATGCCTTTTGTATGGAAAACATAAGTGTTATTTCACGAAAATGACTTGAGAAGAATTCAGAAATGATTAATTTTATAGAAACCAAGTTACACCAATAACGTATCGTTTAAATGTTCTTAAAACCTAGAAACAATTTATCGCATCGTCTCTGTATTTACCCACAGATTTCTTGCAGATATTTTTTAAACATGAAAAACATATAGAGTTGAGAGGAAATGAACAGTTATTGAAGCCCAACATGTCTTTCAACACTTCAACTGCGACGCGAGCCACCGATGGTCCACAGAGGGAATTTTCATTATACTGTTGATCGATCAGTAGTCACTCAATTTTCATACGTACTAGATTAAAACTTAAGAAAGGCACGATCCAGTTAATGTTTATTATATACAACCTTGCTTACTACAATTGACTTTAAATTTGAGTTGAATATCAAAGTTCAGTTTTGCCTGCCGCAGTTAAAGTGTTTAGCGCTCCCTTACTTCACCAGTCACTAGCAACTAATGAGTCGCGACTGAAGCTAAGGGCGTCAGGTGTACAAGCTAAGCTATAATCAGGAATGAGAGTAAAAACATCAAATAATTCATTGGAAAAAAAAGCATTCATAACGTTAATTGAAAAAAAGGTTCGAGCACATGCAATTGTTACGTCGATCACAATTAGGAAGAACTACACAACAAAGGAGTCGGACCTACAAAGATATGCACGTACTAGCCCACCAGAGTTGTGTGCGAAGTGTGCTGTTGTGTACAGAGAACAGAACGGCGGTTGTCAACTTACTCTTGCATGACAAAACATTGCTTGCGCAAGGCATGCCGCACCTCTGTCAACACTGGCTTATAAACCAATGCATGATTCTCTGTCTTTCTTCCTTTTTTTCTTTCTTAATTTCGTTTATTCACTTATTTCTTAGCGTTGGGATTTACAACAACTCGCAAAGAAACTTGTGTAACCTCTTCCACAGTAGAAACGGGTTCATCCATTTTCATCATGTTCCTATACAATCGTTGAGTAATTTCATCTCGAGTTTAACTTTCAAGAATACACTACAGACGTATTTAGGCGTCGATTCTGAGCCTCATTTATAAGATCTTCCTATAAATCCAACGTAAGGGTTCAGTACAAAAAGTTAAAACTATGGAGACAATATTGAATACAAATTGTTCTTCATTATGTAAGAGAAAAAACTACATAAAGCCAAATTAAACTTGCCAAAAAATGAAACGTCTACCATAAATGACAATTGGACGAAGAGGTTAAAACCAAATTGCTGGCTGAGTCAAATTGGACAACAAAATAATACCCGAAAGAGAAACGATGAGAATCATGGTCACATACCTTGCAAACTCCTAATTTGTGCATATCATACTAGTTTCGTTTCTTCATCCTTTGAAAACGAAAAATACTTTGGTATTATTCAAAGTGTCAGCCACAATGGTCAACCGTGGGACGATGTCACTTCGTAAATTGTTCCATTCCTTATGCGACCAGTGTCATGACCGTTGAGTAGGCTGCTCACTCAGATGAGATTCAGAGTTATTTTATTTAAGCATCCCTAACCGTAACAGAGGCGTTCCAAAAAGGGGAAGGAGAAAAGCATCATTTAGTATGGACTTGAAGGAACGCGGAATGTATGCACAAGGTACAGAGAAACAGCAAGTTGAGAAAGAAGTATATAAAACAAGATAAAAGTTGAAGAAAAGAGTGGTAGGTGCTGAAAAACAGGACAGCACTGAACCGAAAACATGGTTCGCAACGAAACAAACAACCTATTCTACTTCAACAAAAAGAAGGCCTACCTAACCTTTAGCTCGGGACCTCGCATATTTCCACTAGAAGCGCCAATTCCCGTAGAAACAATTGTATCCCCCTGAGTGGAGACGGCTCGCTCATCAACGCCAGTACCTTTGATGATTCTCAAAACTCAAAATCACCGTGCAATGATGAAAGAAGAACGTGAACTTACGATAACTCGAAGAAGAAGATACATGTCTCGCATTAGACGCTGCATTAATTTCCTCGAGTACCAACGCACACACACACACACACACACGTGCAACGTTTTTTTCCCGTCCGATATAAAAATTCTAGCTCGGACAGCGTAAGTCCCTTCAGCTAATTTTAGATGGTAGCGGCGATCGGAGTGTACGAACAACAACAGAGATAGAGCATAAATGTCACAGCGCCACCAGTCTAAATTTAACTGGCGATGTGCAAATATCACCAACATACGACTCATGGCAGTAGTACGATTGCATTTTGCAAGAATTTTATTTCTGTAAAATGGACAACACGAGAAAAGTACGCAAGTTCTCATGCACGGTATATCTTACAGAATTACTCTAACAATCTAAAAATAAGTGTCTGCGTTGATTTGTAAAATAAGGATAAAAATACCGTGCGACACATTTTGGTTGCGAAAAACAAAGAAAACTTTGGGTATGATTCTCGTAAAGGTGAGAGATTTAAATCTAAAAATGTTTTTTCTTCATATATTCAACGAATGAAAATGCTGTGTGCTCAAATTAAACTTGAACAGCACCTAAAGTTAAACCATGGAAATTGGTTCCGGTTAATCACAGCTCGCAAATTTAAAGTAAATGCTCTAGCCAGTAGTGAAAACTTAAAAAATGAAATCTCTCGAGAAAGTGAAAACATTCTGTTCCTTTTTGACTCGCGCAGAAGTTAACCAACACCGTTTGACAAAGAAATGCTAACCACAACAAACTGAACTTTCATAGGGTGATTTAATTCTTCCTTTAGGCTCCAGATATAGCGTAGAGAGACAGCGCACAAGGCGGACCGCAACATTCGTAGAGTGACTTAATTTTATCTCTAAGCTCCAGATCTAGCATAGAAAGACAGCACACAAGGCGGACCAGAACATTCGTAGAGTGACTTAATTTTATCTCTAGGCTCCAGATCTAGCATAGAAAGACAGCACACAAGGCGGACCAGAACATTCGTAGAGTGACTTAATTTTATCTCTAGGCTCCAGATCTAGCATAGAAAGACAGCGCACAAGGCGGACCAGAACATTCGTAGAGTGACTTAATTTTATCTCTAGGCTCCAGATCTAGCGCAGAAAAACAACGTACAAGGCGGACGCGTCACCGGCGCAATAACCAGTGAAAGCGACGAGTGGCTGCCGTCGCCACAACTGTGTCAGTGAAAGTGCAGCGGGGGGATGTCATAGAGACGGTCGGTGTGTAGTTGTCAATGGTATCAATCATGTCTTTGTTCGTTACCTCAAGTAATTTATTTTCAAATAAATTGCTCAAACAATCATACCCAATTTATTATTCACATAAATTGTTTCAAAACAAGTTTAATGGCATTAACCATGCTTATTAATTACCTTAAAACCGTTATTACTTAAATAAATTGTTTCAAGAAAATTTTTTGTTCTAAAATTGTAAGAGTTTTTTTTGGCCGCTCAGATCATCAACGAGAAGCTTCTCGCAGCAAAAAAATTCTGAGGTGAATTGTTATTAAATTAAATTGCGCTACATTTATTGTTTCTTTTTGCTGCTCAGATCATCAATGAGATGCTTCTCGCAGCAAAAAATTTCTGAGGTGAAACTGTTCCAAGGAGTTATTTTTTCACTGAATCATCTCCATTAACGATCAACGAAAAAGGAAAACTTGAAAGCAATGCCAACGGCAACAACACATCTGTAAAAGCATGAGGTTTACACAACTGGAAGTGAAGGAAAGATACGAAAACAGCACTCTCACCAAAACAATACTCTCCCTAGCCACAACAAATGTACCCCAAGAGAGGAAGGAGGAAAACCCTAATTGGAATAGAATTAAAGGAACAGGGAATTTATTCACTGTGTTCCCATTCCTTACACATTGAATAGCAGGATTGAACGAAGTTTATGAAACAAAATAAAACTTCAGAAAAATATAACGGGTGCTGAAAAAAGGACATCAGTGAACGGAAAAAAGATGATCCGTTACGGAACAAAGACCTGTTCCATTTCAACAAATGGGAAAACTTAGCTGAACTTCAGTTCAGTACCTCACACACAGGCTCATGGGGGTTCTACTTTGAGCATAACAAAATCCACTAACCGAAGAGCTCTAATGCATTAAATTAGACGTAACCCGTGCGTTATTACGATTCACGTGTTCACTGCAACATGGACGAGGTTTCTAGTACTGAGAGTATAGCTTCATATTTGACACAAAAAAAACACCGACTTGTTGAAATATCAAGTTTTAGCCACACTTACTCAATGAAAATATTTAATAAATAACGATGTCTGACTTGCATTTACTCGACTGACTACTCACACAATTGCTCCACCATTACTGCATTGGAAATCTCCCGATATTCTAAAGCGAAAGCGTTAACTAGAATTCGAGCATAACATCAAGAAAATGTGTATAAAAACGTGATTAATTCGCCATTGTCAGAGATTCTAATAGCTTATGCGATGTATTTAGTATTCTATTGAGAACGTCTCATCCTATAGTAACATAAACATGGCGTAAGCAAAAAAGGTCTGGTAACAGTTCTAGTATCACTGAAAATCTCACAAAACTGTCGAATCATGTGACCACATTTCTGCGATAAGGATACGTACCGATTGTACTAAAATGAAAATACGGGCGGGTGATCATCAATGATTAAGTGTCAGACAGCACGGGACTCGGGGTAGTAACCCTAGAATAGGCCATTCCGGGTCCATTCTGTTGCGCTGTTAAATTCGCCCCGTCAATACAGAAAATGTGCGCCTTAGCACCAGCACTCGCACACGTAATGAATGACAAGCTCATCATCGAACAAAAAAGCTTCAATGCCACCACAGCTGGATGGTCAGATTGTGACAAGGGTGAATGATGAAACGAACAAGCATGCGGACTGAATGCAGATCATTATGTATCAGGTCACTGGCGTTCGTTCAAAATAAGCTTAAACCTACTTGTAGGCCATTAGGGAGTGACTAACATTGTTCAAATCAAGTTGAGACTGGAGTGCAGAGCACTCGCATTTTGAATCAATCCAATCAATCAATCAAAGAAGGTTTCTAACAAACATAAAAAGATTATTGCAAGGACACGAAAATAGAAAGCACACGTATACAACCAAATGGAATCACGAGAGGGCGAAATAAAAAAAACTCAACATAAACTATGCGCCACACATTTCAAGAAGCAAGATTGCTGACTCCGGGTGACCTTGAATTGTCGAACATTACAACTCAAAAAGTTAGGCAAAGCACAACTGTGAGAACAATTCTGAGGTTGGCAGAGCGAATTGCACTAATTTTTGCAAATTGGAGGTCATACTAAGAAAATTGCAAAAAATAAAATCTGTTGCAATATCTAAGCAATTCGAGACGAAAAAACTTCACTGATATTTAGTACATTAAAATCTCGCCCGTGCATGGACGACCGTTCGTCAGAACGCTGCTGTCACGAGAGCAGAAGCACTTGAAAATACTTCAGGGCGCACTTTCACATTCAGTAGATTTTCGTGATACCTTAACATCGCGTTTTTAATGAGCACTGACCCAATAAAAGTATTCAGCATGCTCGAGCACAGCTGCACTCAAAGACAGTTCTATAAGACTCTAACGTCGGAGGAAATGCTGCTGTACGTATTTATATTAAACTCGCACACATTTCTCGTGTTCTCTGTACAACGCACTAATTTGACTCTTATCGATTTGGTTATGCTACGGTACTGTAGCACTTTACGTAGATGGGTTGACGCATAAAACTTAACGATGCTAGATGTACGCTACGGCGATGTTGTTTCAAAATCCGGCCTCTGAACACTAGTCCATGAAAATTGCAGGTGCACACAAAATGTCCAATAAAAACAATTCAATCCGATTAATTTTTAAAACCAAAGGTAGGGTTGAGGAGAAGCGAGCTATTGCAGAGCCCAAAATAGCACACGGTCTCGCGCAGCTTGAAAAGTTCCCGTGAGTTACAGCCCGCCGGCGAGAATAGCAAATTATTATTGGCGCCACGAGCTAAACGTGACAGTAAATCCAAGTAACAGATGCGTTGGCCGCTACCTTTCTATTGCATGAAACCTGGAAATAACTCATGCTCGACACGTAATCGCGGCGCGAGGAATTTTAACGTAGTCATCCGTTGGCCTGAATGATTAAAAAAGTTGGTCACTTCCTGCCGAAATAACACAACACCATGAAACAATGGCTTAAATGAGACGGTCATTTGAGGCAAACGCGTTCATTTATTTTCACAAAATGCACGTTCTTTCCACTATAAAAACTAATACCAGTGAATTAATGACTCATTTTACGATTTAAATTATTGCACGACGGCTGATACAATGATTTGACTCGTTACCTCAACAATATAATTTTTGTATCATACCCACGTAAATACCATAATTCAACTTTGTACAATAATTGCGGCACAGTGAGTCACACTGCTGCAGTTTAAATCGACTGCAATTTGCTGCGGCTGAAGACAGGAAGAAGCGTGCAATGCCATCAAAAGACGATGAAAATTGAGCGACTCTCGGACAGAGCGGTTGAGAGATGAAACTAGCTCTTCCCTATTCATTCTCATTAGAATTTGAGTTAGTATGAATTAAACAATCCTCGATAACTTTCTTAAGTCATTAATATCGATCGAACACGTTTAACTTTGCCTTATTGGGAACTATGTTGAGCACAAGACGCTGAAACAGTAATAGCACAAAAGAAAAAGATCACAAATGACGCACAGGAATATCAAATACAGCAATCGCAATTGCGAAAGAGGCTTCATCACTAGTTGCGATGAAGAAAAAAAAGCCTAATAAATGATGCACATAAAGATGACATTCTCCTATTAGGTTTGCAAAAGATAACCAGCCGTATAAAGACCGCCTTTCCATCTACAGATTGAGTAAAAATTAATTACGACTGCTATTTCCTTCAGTAACCTCGCAATAAGTAAGGCCAGAACTGCAGTATAGACAATTCAACGTGAACACGTGTTGGCGGTCTAATCTCGCTGAATCAAGAAGTCCTCAATAACTAAGTCCTCAATAACAACGTGAACACATGTTGGCGGTCTAATCTCGCTGAATCAAGAAGTCCTCAATAACTAAGTCCTCAATAACAACGTGAACACATGTTGGCGGTCTAATCTCGCTGAATCAAGAAGTCCTCAATAACTAAGATTTGGTTTCCAAACATGTCGAAAGGACATGCAGTATTAATGAGTCACACCGGACATACGACACATAAATGGCAGATTGCCTGAAAGTCGCTACGCAGTTTGTGACAGGAGTAAGACTGATTTGAAGCTACGTGATTTGAACAATTTAGTGTCTCCTAAGTCCTTCCTTTGCCTTAGCACTTGGAGTCGTCAGCTACAAGAAGGTGAGTGGCATCTTCTTGGATTTTCAGTTTCTAGCACAACGAAAAAATCATAGAGCATGAACAGTTGTTTAAATCAAGTAGACGAATGCGAACTCAAATGTCAAGGAATCACGAACCAATACCGGACGATACCATCACAAAACTCGAAAAATGACAACGAGTTTTGCCTCAAAATTCCGGATCGATGACTCCATAACCGTCGGTTCACAATTCTAGTGATCATAATGCAAGGACATGACACAGCACGAACCAGAACCTAACAACCTGCATTACTAAGGAGGAACCATGAATGAATAAAGTAAAGTTAACGAGAACTTTGATAAAGAGATAGTGTCCGTGTCCCTCACCGCTGCACAGATGTTCAGAGGGAGACAGGATGAAATCAAGTATGGAGTTTCGAAGGCGTCATCAATAGCAGTGTTTTAGTGATTATTTTTATCCGTTCTCAAGCTTCATACTCAAATTTCAACTTGTAGCAAAAACGTGACACACGTTCTATTTCCGTGACTCACGTTCTATTTGAAGCTTATCAGCAATGAATAAATTGATCGCGCATCACGTGTACAACTCCCTCATGCTGCATGCATTAGAATAACGGGTTCAGAAGTGCTGCTGAGGCTAATCATTAGCGAGTAAAACCATCAGGCTATACTGATTAAAAATGAATGATACAGCAAAGAAGTCAACTAAAAATTGTAAACCGCTAACTTTTGCCAGTGTTTCTGAAAAGCGTCAGCTTAGTAAGTGTTAGAAACCTTGACCGCCGCCTCCCTATTTCATTGCTGTCCATTTTGCTATTCTCCTTTAGCCTGTCAGCATTTGAATTTTTCTTTATCTTTGTGAACTGTACTTATGTTGTGTCTCTGTATTTTGTAGATTTCGTTGAGAATGAGCCTAGTGCTCGAAACGTTCGAACTAAATATTTTTAAAATACTTCTTTGCTGTATCATTCCTTTTAAAGTTGCTACGCAAACGTGATGCACCTATACTGATTAAGTCACAGACGCATCAGTGCACATATTCATGACCTCTCAGAATCCTAAAGATAGATACAAGCCGTGGCACAAAATGAATATACTTCGATAGTAAAGAACGCGAATTTAAATTAAATACTGCATTAAAATTTATGGTCCCTATATTTAGCCTTCATTTGCCTAAGTGGTGCTAATAATAAACTCAATTTCTCTGGATCGACGCGCACTACCTCACTTGACATTTTGCACCATCAGCAAGGAATGCAATAATATAGAGCAAAATTATTTCCCTTGGATTTACCGAGACGCTTTGCTACATAAGCTCGCACGATTAATATGGTCCGCCAATTAGATAGTTGCGCAATCTAGAATGAAATGTTATTTTGTACAAGATAAAAAATAACAGCGAACAATTTTCAACAAAGCGAACAGTGCAACATTCAAAATGACAGGTAATCTGAATATACTGATGAGGGATCTGAATTTCAATGAATGAATGAATGAAACAAGAGTGCTAAGTTTGACCTGATTTCACGAGAATGTGGAACGCTCACAAAAGCAATGTAGGTCACCACACGGCTATTAAAAGACTAGGCCACGCATGAACTGTGTCCATGTCAGGACAGTCGTTCTTTGGAGCTCACCACTCCATCTTGGAGCAAGTCTTCATGTGTAAAATAGTGGCTACAAATTCGAGTGCGTGCTCTTGGAGCAAGTCTTCATGTGTAAAATAGTGGCTACAAATTCTAGTGCGTGCTCTTGGAGCAAGTCTTCATGTGTAAAATAGTGGCTACAAATTCGAGTGCGTGCTCTTGGAGCAAGTCTTCATGTGTAAAAAAGTGGCTACAAATTCGAGTGCGTGCTCTTGGAGCAAGTCTTCATACGTAAAATACGGGCTATAAATTCGAGAGTCTATGCTCAGAGAAAATTAAAAATACACGTATAAAATCAAGTTATTTTCCAGGTGAGGAAGAATCCAAAACATGATAACATGCTGCCACCTACAATTAGCCGCTCGAATAAAATCAGAACTCGTTTCATTGGATGCAGCAGTAGAGCGAGGTGCGGCTCTGATAATATTCAACATAAGCGACTTGCAGTCAACAAGCCTCTGCAGTGCAGCAGTCGCAGCAAGCAATTTAGTTGCTCGTAAATGGGCAGAACAACTCGCTTGGAATTCCACGAGCCAAATAATAGAGATGAATAAGAAGTGAGCAGCGCAGTCACCGGGCGCACACCAGGCCGCCGGTGTGACCAGGGAGAGAAGCGAAACTGTTCTGCTCCACGCACCATGCAGAGGCTGGCTACTACCTACCTGCAACACGGCCCTCATGTGCAAGTAAAATTAACTGACGGCTCACTCAATGCAAATTTGGCGTTATTTGCACGCTTTACGATTGTGGATACACTTACACTGCTTTGTATTCAGAAGTAAAATTAAGTGAGGTCGAGTAAATCGTTAATAAAAATGAGTAAATTCGAATGAATCTTAAGTAAAATTAACTGACGGCTCACTCAATGCAATTTTGCCATTATTTGCACGCTGTACGATTGTGGATACACTTAAAAAAACTATGCGCACTTGCTTTGTATTGATCATTAGTTTTTGATGAAGAAAATTAAATGAGCCTTGCTAAAAACGAAAAAAATTATTGCTCCTTGTACGGCATTAGATTATTAGTTAGTTTAAGCCTCCCTATCCTCAACAAATGAGATCCATAGAGAGGAAGGAAGAAGGCACCAATTAGAATGGAGTTAAGGGAACGTGGAATCTATGCAGGAAGGGCATAGAAACGGTAAGATGAGAAAGAAGTTCATGAAACAAGATCAAAGTTGAAGAAAAAAGTAGTAGGTGTTGAAAAAACAGGACAGCAGTGAACCGAAAAAAGCTGATCCGTAACAAAACAAAAACTTATGTTATTTTAACAAAAAAATGCCTACCTAACCTTTAGCTCGGGCCCTCACATTGTCCCCCTGGGAGCGCTAATTCCCATAGATACAATAGTTGTATCCCCCTGAGGGGGCCTTGTACGGCATGTATCATTGATCGACCTCCTAGGAAAGTCTGAAGTAATCAAAAGTGCAAACGCCATTAATTCGCTCTATTTTCATATTAGCTCTATGACAATTTAAAACAAAACGTGATCTCAATTTCCATTCGAAATCAAAATACATTTTTTTTTCGGGAAGCACTAAAAATAACAGAACTACTTCACACCAAAATAATTTTTCTTCGGTTAATATAAATTTGTGGATACTAACTCACCTTCGCTTGCTGGTAACACGCATTCATTAAGAAATGAAAACGCAGTGAACACTTAGCGCGGAAATGCTCCCTTTTCGATGAACATCTATCAGTAGATACAGATCAGATTAGGTGTTAGTTTAGCCTCCCTAACCACAAGAAAGCCCATCAGCCGATACAAATTCTTGGCTAGCTCTTAACTCGCATCAATTCGAAACAACACCATAATTATTGATAATACACATAAAATACACGAAAATAGCATCCTTACAATATGATGATTCAACTGTTTGGTTTCTGCCAATACAACAGCCCCCCTACATTTACTCCCTTTAAAATTTAAGCGATTTCCAACTTTGCTCTTCCTAGTCATTGTGCGTGCGAACAGACACATTTATCGAGAATCGAACCTGCAGCCAAGCAACAGAATATAAAGCTACTTCGACCCGCTGACAAATGAATTACCGCTTAAGCTCTGAATAAATTGCCAGTGTTCGTTACGCTTCGAATACGTAACAAAGAACGCGAACTTAAAGAACTCAAACCTGATGTTACCTTCAACCTCGAGGATTGTACGATAAATTCTTCTTTAGAACAAATATAAGCAAATAGGAGTGTGACGACACATTTAATTATTACACAAGCTTATTAGAAATGCATACCAATAAATTTCATAATAAATAAATTGTTACAGTGTTGTTACTTGTTAGTGCGGTGTGCAATAAATTCATTTTACTTACTTTATTCATTGACCTAGCATCGCATTAAGAATTATTGCACCAGAGCAGGCCAAACATTATCTATTCCATGTCTCTCCGTCCCTTGTCATACACATAGAACGCTGAGTTGCCCTTGCTTGGTGTCGAGTGCTATCTGGAGAGTACACGAGCATCAGTTCTATGAAGTTTATTGTGTGTGCAATGAAGCTTCAGCTTACACTGCTTAAGTGAAAACCTGCTCTATACGAAAGTACATGTTGACTTGAAAAAATACGTATTAGGGCGACAATTTATTAGCGTAAAATGCATTTTCACCACTATCGCCATTGTTATGCACAGCAAAGTTTACTCGAACCCAAACCGTACTTACTAGAAAAATAAACTAACTCTGACATATGACAACTAGAAAATTTCAAACTACCTTAGAACGCTTAAACGACATCACCATTCATCGATTTAGGCTCATCTAATAGTTAAACCAAAATTTGATACGAAGTAGAGTAATATTTTCCTTGCTCTCAGGCGAAGAGCGCAAACGTGCACTGCACACAAGTGGTGCGATGAGCAGAATGACAAGCAAATCCCAACCAAACAGTTTAGTATGCACATGAGCCACCGAGGCCACGCAGTCCAGGGCTCCGAGACTCGCATACGGGTCTAAAATCACTAATGGATTCCCGGGACGATCGATGCCAACAAACGTCAGCGCCACAATTTTGTCACCAGTACCGAACACATCCATCACTCTCAGCACCTGTTCCCGAATTTTCATCAAACCTCGTCCAGTTAATACTGAAGCGAACCCTGCGCAAGCTATGTAGTTTCTATGTCCGAACTGCCATTAATTGTACAGATCTTGCAATCAGAAACACAAGACAGAGAACCCTCGATACAAATGACAGGCGAGTTCCGCAAACAGAACAATGTGTACGATCAGAGTCGAATATAATACAGGACTAAGATCTTAAGAGCCTATTGACATGAACGTAAACGATTATCACCCAGCATGCGTCCTATTCCTCGCGCGTTATTAGTCCGTATTTGTACTCGTAAAGCTTGCTTCCATTACCATTCGGAATTGCGAGCTCATGGTCACCTTCAGCCTCAGGTCTCTGACATAAGGCTGAGCTCAATTCGTATTGCAGGGAAAATGTTTCTTAGGCAATAACGAAACAGCTTCGCATAGCCGAGAGCATTTACACTCGCCTCGTTTTAAAATTACAAACAAATCTTCTAACGAACGCCTCGACGACGAGGCTAGGCAGTGGGAAATATGCGACGAGCATGAATATGTTATGCCGAGGAACAGTACAGGGGAGGGAAAGCTCTGGTGCACATCGTTAGCTCCCTCAATTCTCCCGAAGCAAGAACGCGTAAAGTTTATTCGCAAAAACGTGAGTGTGAACTTATTTTCTCTCAACTGAAAAGATTTCAGTCGGTAAGAAGACAGCGTACATGCGGCTTTCACCGAGTTTCACACGTATTACATGACTGCAAGGCATTAGACTAACAAATTGTCAGTTCCCATCATAGAAAAACTAAATACACTTGAATTTTTACCAAGATCATCCATCTCACGTAGCAGCACTGATAATGAACCAACAGACTCAGAAAAACACTGCTTTTATCAATATCAATTTAAGCTACTTGATACTTTAAATCATGCCAAAACAAACTAAGACTTCAAGTATATTAGGAGAGTTTGCTGTGTTTCTCGTCAAATTCTAAATACACCATCCCAATCGCATGACACAATTGACTGAGCCTCGCAGTATTAATGAACTCAAACTCTCCTTTGTTCTTGTCATGCTTCACGCTCGAAGCCTTGAAAGGCGACAAAGACGGATAACATTACTTAAAAAATGGCCGACAAAAATTTGCGAAAGCAGCCATTATCTAATGAAATACGTGAAAGCAACGAACAAAAATGACTTCATGTATTCGATAACGAACAAAAAAACGGCATAAAAATTCAGTACGATAATGAGCTGTTAATTACAGAGAATTTTTTAGCAACTTTCTCGAGAAGCGAATATTTCGAGGAATATTTCTTCCATTAAAATTTCGTCTTAAAAAGGAAGTTTTTCCTGAAAATAAGCCGCTTTGTACAAGCAGGGAGGTCATCAAAACTTTTCTCTATGAGATAAACAGCGGTTTAAATTGCAGCATGACATGAATTAAAAAAAGCACCGTTAAATGCATGCTCTTTTCCCCTGTGTAAGAATCACACACATACTTGCTGCACAGCAGAAGCCTTTCGTCTAAACAACCAACACAAGAGGAAACGCCGCACTGGCAACGACTTTCTATGACTCGAGACCAGAGGCAATTCGTATATTGTAAACCTCAGAGTAAGAAATGAAAAACAATTATATAGTAGTGAGCTTCAATGTAACTATTTCAACAGTAAACAATTATTCCACCGGAAATGTTAAATAAGCTTAGCAGGCTGGAAGTTTACACCTGGTTAGTCTTGTAGCGCGGGAGCTCTAAGAAATAGATTCTACGAACGATGGGTTGAGCCTCCCAGACAAAAAAATTAAACATGAAGCAATAATGTGTTGTAAAAATATGAAAAAATTATTTAAAAAGGTGAAATAGCCTTGAAATGTGTAATCTTCTTCTTACTTAATAATACCCTTGGTGTGTTTATTCATTTGTTTGGTGTCCGCTTCTTGAGAAACAGCTTCTAAGATTTGAAGGATGCTTAATGGCCGTATCAGTGATACGAGTTTCATCAGAGCACAAGTCCAAGAATATTTTAATCGCGGGCACTATTAGGATGAATATATTTGTTCATCATCCACATCTGGAGGATTTAAATAAGGAAAATATTCAATCCCCTCATTTTTGACGGGTAGTGTGCACCAGTTACGTAATAATACTTTTAACTAACTCATTAAAGCCCAATTTATGACATCACAGCAGCAGGCGAACACGACGCCCTTATAAATGTAACTTTTAAAATTAAAACAGGATTTGGGATCATCACAACACTCACGGGAGAACAAAGAGTGTAATTGATGAATACTAAGGCTTAATCAATCAATCAATACAATAGAAGGGCTCGTTAATTAATAGATGAAAGGATAGTCTCGTAGGCAAACAAGACCGTCCCCCTCGCCAATTCCGCGGTGCGAGACCGAGGATTATTCTGGCCAAACAAGACTCCATAATTATTCGAAGCAAACGGCAGAGGCACCGAGAAAATTACGTTCATAGCTTGCCAGAATGCAAGTATAATTAGGGCTATAATTAACAGCATTTACAGCCGCGCCAAACACGCCTCGCCTCAAACAACCTATGAATAGATAACGTTGTATGTCTCATAAGTTTCACGCAGTCGTAAACGACTAAACAGAATCCGGTATGGCGCTAAGTCAACATTACGACTTTTATCCACAAACAAGTGATCCAAGAAAGATCAGCATTCAACACAACGCAATGCAGGAGGCATTGTACATTGGCTAGAGGCTATTGCTCGCAATCTGCGCCTGTCAAATGACGTCAAAAATCATCAACGCTGCGTAAATATTTTTTTCCCGTGAAAGCCCGGGATGACGCGCAACTCTCTCGTCTCTCATGAGAGACTCGCACTCGGGAATTGTTGGGAGTTGTGTCGGCTGCGCGCTGAGTGTGCGGCTGCATCGCAACACACAAGGAAAATTTGTGACAAGGCTTGCCAAGCGGCCTTTACAAGGCTAAAATTTTCAAACCAAGTTTTTTTTTCTGTTAAGTTTAGCCATAAACACCACTCAGCATGTGACGATTCAGCCGAATTGTCAGGGGTATTCAAGACCTTTTTTATACTGAGACATATTAAGTTATAGGAGTTTGGAAAGATATAGGGCAAATCTAGCTGGCAAGCCTGGTCCTGAAATGCAAGCATGGGCACCTCTACTCGTATAAGGAGCAACTGTTGTCAGCGCTCTTCAGAATGGCAAGAGGAAGTCAGCCTCACCAGTGAGTTGATATTGAGCGTCTCAGGCCTAGACGAATGACTTATCGACTCGCTGGGAATACTTTTCCCTGATCAGCAACCGTGGAACAGTGTCGTGTCAATTGAAGAACGCGTGATTTCAGGCAAGTTCCCAAGCTGTGGTGCACAAATCAAAGATAATATTCATTGCTTTATGTTTCCTTCGTTTGGGTCGATGAATCTTCTAATCCCAACGCTTCAAAACCCAACTCCAGAACTGGCTTGAAATGTCTGTGATAATGTAAAATTACTAATTGTTAGTCATGTCACGTTGAGATAAAACCAAAGCGGCGTGTTCTCATCGAGGCCAAAAAAAAGAGACAAAAAACGCATCTTGGCTAAAACGGTCTCTTCCTTACACAGCAAGGACCAACGCAGCGAGGAAATAGTCGCGTAACTACTAGCGCCTCTTGTGCTTCAGCATCAAAATCTGTGATCTTGCAGCACATGGGAACTTGGTTATAAGCAGCAAGATCAAACCTCAGAGCACGTAACCAAACGTACCCTGTTGAACTGCGACTAGTTTTTAAACAATTGCTTTCGCTACAAGCTACCATACTACGTCAATTGTTGAAAAATTTTGCCCTTTGTTTCTAGCATCACATACAACAGAAGAAAGAGTAAAATTTGATGGTGAACTGGCAAGGCTAGATCAATTTTAAACTTCAGTCGTTCCTCTGCAATAAACGTGAACTTCAGCCTTCACAATTTACTTAGATGAGTTAGTTAAAACTTTCCTAACTATAAAAGAGGTGTTCCCAAGAAAGGAATGAGGAAGCTACCGTTTAGTAAAGCATTAAGAAAACTGGGAATTAATGCACACAAGGTATGCACACAAGGTATGTCCTCACACCCTGCGTCTAGAAACAGAAAGATTTGAAAGTTTACGGAACAAGATGAAAGTTGTAGACGAAAGTAAAAGTTCCTCGAAAAAAAGACGTCATAAAAGTGAACCGAAAAACATGGTCTGTAACAAATAAAAACTCATTCTATCTCAAGGACATGCAAGCCTATCCAACCCTCAGCTAGGGACCCAACATCATTTAACTAGTATAGACATGTCACAGACACGACTTCATGTCACAGACACGCGAGACATGACAATAACAACAATGCGATTATGCAAGTTAGTTTAGGCCTCTCTATCCCCAATGAAGCTGTTCCAAAGAGAGAGGAAGGATGAAGGAATTATTATACAAAAAACATCTAAACCACATTGGCGTCCATTACAAGTATGTACCCAGAAGATTTTTCAACTTGAGGCACAGCTAACTGCGATTCCTTTTTTTTTTGGTGAAATTCACTTTTGAAACGCGAAATCCTTTCCGTAGCATTAAGTAAATTTAAGTCTTTTAACCTAATAAATATAAAAACCAGAAACAAAAAGAACGATGGGAACTTTTATAATTATTATTACTTGAGTTAATAATGAAGGACTCCCTAGCCACGTAGAACGCGATCCAGATAAGGTGAAGAGACCATTTATCAAGGACTGCAGAAAACGAGGAATCAATGCATAAAATGTGTTCCCGCACAGGATATCCTGAGCGTTATAAAAGCATTTTAAGAAGGAAGAGAAAGAAAAGACAAGAGACAGCAAGAGAGACAAGAGACGAAGGTCAATCTAGCTGAGGTAATTTACCAGTATCCCCTTGGCGCATCAGGCCTCAAAGCTTATGATAAACAAACAAAACAAACCCTTCTAATCTAAACCTGAACCTATCCTGTGCTCCCTGAGGGGAACAGAGTTAACATACTACTATAAATTTGCATGAATGAATCAGTACACACAGATGCACATGGAGATTAATTTGACAAGTACGTCAACGACGCTTCATATTCGCATAGCAGGTGTATTTGGCATTTTAACTTACGTAAATTCAAAGCATCCAGTATCATAAAGACCTGTTTTTACATGACCCTGTCAAGTACACGAATTTCAAAAGCTTAATTGGGTGAGAACGGCCCCTGAGACCTAACGCCACTCTCAACAACAAGCTCTCACTTTGTGAAGGAAGCGAAAACAACGAAATGGTCCGCTCCGTTCTAGACAAGCAAGTCTGTCTCAGGAAAAGTAACCTCAACAATAATTAATGGCGAATCGATCAGGCACTGAACTCCCGAGTATTTTTCGCAAGCGTACTCGGTACAAAAGGCTTCATAATCAATTGGTATGGCAGCAAGCATTTTTAAAGTATTTGCTGAACCATGTGACTATTTGATAGGTTACGATCCTGCTGAACTCAAATACTTTATGTTATTGCGAGGCTTAGAACTTACGTTTAAAATCAATTCTAAGGATCATGAAGAATTGAAAAAACTAATTAGATACCGCACAGATTATTCGCTTTCAACTTTCAATTGTTCTAGACTAGACTTGAGAAACTTAACTAACTCAACATTGTTAACTTAACAAAGCACTAGACTTAAGAAACAATCTACTTCTGCATCGCTAGTGGCAATTAAATAGTTTAGAAATCGTGAAGTGTTCGTTGCCGTCCTTCACAGACATGGGAAGCACCAAGCACAGGCAAGCGTCTGCCTAGTAGGACGCGCAAACTCGAAGCGAGCGGCGCGCTGAACTGCTGGCGCCTGCAACAGAACAATACACCCACATGATATCCAATGGCGCAAATTGTCACCTATCAAACGGAACACAACCTAATCAAAAACATCAATAAGGATCACACAAATCTTTATCAGCGAATAAAGGTTCGCTATCGATCAAAATACAATGGAATATTAGTCGTCGCAAATCGAGATCCTCTGAATTTAAGATCACTAAACTACGATTTTCAATTTTGATTAAGAAAGCTAAGAAAGTGCTTGTTTTCCCCAGAGAAATTCAAGTTTCATCATGTAAAAATTATTGCACATCAAAATCAATTAATAAATAAAATTTAAAACGTGATTTCTCTACGCAAACGATCATGCGAACTCACAAGCCTGACAGGGCAAGTTTGATACCATCGTGGAACTAAAACACAATAATGATACTCTATCATACGATAAGGAATTATAAACAGAGTCTCCGCCAAAATTACAAAGAAGCGTAAACACCGAGCAAAATAATCTAACCGATGGTAGAGAGAGCAGAAAATACGCCCTCAGTTAGTTGGTGGTGAGAGACGGGGTCGTTGAACCCAAGGTAGCGAATTCAAAGCTGCAGTGGCGACATCCTCGAGTGTGTCTAGCACAGCTGGGCTCGCGCGAGGGAACACTACACAGCCACAGTTGCCAGATAGGTCTTTTTCTCCCCAAAATGATCAGGTTCGGGCTTTTGACGATTTGGCCAGACTTTTTCAAATGAAAATTGAGGATTCGCCCACGAAAAGACCAATCTGTCAACACTGACACCATCGTATCAGAATCTGCTCTAGAGAGGCAAAGAATTGAGCAGAGGAACCCGGAAATGATAGAAGTAAAAAATAACGCACAGAGATAAGAAAAAGAATAATACGGCGAGAACGTGACACTTATCCGTATCTCCTATATTTTGTGGCCCTCCAAGCTTGAAAGTTTAAGTAAATTAATTTCCCTCACTATAAATGAAAAAGAATACACCGAGGAAACACCACCTCACAAGTGTTTTTCATGCATAGGAAAGTCAATCATTTCTCGAGTAAAACAATTAGTAATTCTCACAGACAAATCAGTACGATCAACGAAACGTCAATGACCCACTGTTTTTCGATTTAAATATTAGAATAGGAATGTCATAACTGAAAACGTGACCTTAAAAAACACAAACTTCCATGCACTAAACATGCTTCAACGACAAATTGTTGAGACCTGAAAATCAAGTGACTGAGAAACAAACAAAGCAGAACAGCGATCGTCAATACTCATCCCATGCACGAGTCGTACGCCTTAAAATTGCGACCGGAGGCTATATTTAAACATGAGCTCGAGAGATTTCTGGCCCGCGCCTCTCGTACCACAAGTACATTCATGAAGCACACTTTCTTCTGTGTTCTTGAAGCCATCTAAAGTGTTCTTGGAGCTAATGGAACAGTTACTGCGGCGAAGATCGCATGCGGTTTCACAAGCAACGCTTTTAATGCACGCAAATTTTACAAGCCTGCACAAATAGGGGGATGTGAATCCAACCAAAGTAGGCTGACGGGTTGGTTGGCCGCTAGCAGAGCTCTTACGTCCGGTCCCCAAGAAAGTAAAAGTAAGAGAAAAGAACCCGCAGAAAATAACGGACGCGGACAAAATATCGGCGGCAGCTCACAAAATTTAGGCTGTTACGAAATTCGTATTCTATAAATCAAACTATTTAAAATTAAACAAACGGGAATCAAATATTACACACAAAATTCAAAACGTAAATACTTGCACCTGAAGTAATTTTTGTTGCGCACGACATCAACTTTGAGTTCAACTAAATGGAAATAAACTTTCACGAGGGCACAGCACGTTCGGCCAGTACAACGAAATACCAGCATAAATCAATCAATAGGACCAATGAAGAGGTCAACAACTGAGTACGAGATTCCAGACGGAGCTCGTGACTCCTATACAGCTTGTAGAGATGGCAACCAAATGAAGTAAATGGCGGATGCCAATTGGCAAGGAAAGCAAATAACATTGCCTCACCTAGAAGTCAATTGCACAAGTTATGAATACAAATTAGATGATACACCTTTAGCGAGCACACTAGCGGATGAATCCATTTACTTGTTTATGCGTCGGAGTTCGCACCTGGCGCCTGGCGCTGTCCAGCAGGCGTCCTCAAATACCTATCACAAGCCATCATTTATCAAAAGGCATCTCTGTTTATAACAAATACAAATCTTCAGTATCTTACTTATATTACTACTGTTTATTCACTAAACACCTTTAGTATCTTATATTACTACTGCTTATTCACTAGAAACCTAAAGTATCTTACTTATATAATATTTGATTGCATATTTTTAAATGTGTCAATATAATTAGCGATTAAGATGAATGACGAAAAGTTTACTCACCAACTATTGTTTACTATTAGAGATTTATAAAACTTCGACATTTAAGTTTATATCATCAAAAATATTTATCACTTATGAGGAGAGAATAGAAGAATGCTAAACGTAATTTATTCTAATCAAAAGATAAGGGCAAAAAAAGCCAAGCACTCCACATTATTTCAAAATTGTCATGTTTTCAATACTAAAATGATCGCTTCGGGAAGTTTACAGCTGATTTCGAGAGAGGAAGGAAGAATTCATCAGCTGTTAGATTTGTAAAAAAAAATATCCAGGGAAGTGAAAAAATTGACTATGAATATCATTTGGTTTCATTAACAGTTAAAACTAATGCAGATCACATTAGAACAGATCAGATTAGTTAAAAAATTCAAAGTTCCAATTCTTGGAGATCTTAATTAAAAATAGGAAGACTAATGACACAACGCTTAGACTCATTTTGTACTAATTAGATGATAAAATCGATAAAAGTGAACGTTTCGACCAACTAGCAGTGGTCATTCTCAACACTGTAAAAGTTAAGATTACAAATCAGTCATCATTCAGAAAATCCAAAGGTAAAAACAAACATGAAATTAAAAACATTTGCTACCAAACAAAATTAGGAATTTACTATTTGTAGGGGATAGGCAGACTGCATATCATTCAGCTTTGGCTTTAGTCTATAAATGAAAAGAGATTCTAATATTCTGAGTTCTATTGGGTTACTTCCTCGGCCTAATACTTCAAAATCAGATAGTCTAACAGGCAGGTCGCATTTTTCTGCATGTGTGCGTTTTGCAGAGTGAGGAGGTGCTGATAAAAGGTTATTAGTACGGTGACTTCGTCCAGCATAGATCAGATTATAGATAAGTTAGTTTAAACCTCCCCTAATACAATAAAGGTGTTCCAAACAGTGGGAAGAGAAAGATCTAGTACGGCGTTGAGATAACGATAATAAACACAGAAGGTGTGTTCCCATGCAAGATTCCCTGCGCGTAAAAACTGCAAATTAATAAGAAAGAGGAAGGTAAAAACAAAGAAGATATAGCGAAATATCATGGAAATTCACAGAACAAAATAGACAAATAACACAGACGTAGAGGCTAAATCAACTTAGACACGGAATCATAAAATGTAAAAAATACCAGCCATTTTCTAGCAGAAAATAAATAATAGTAAACTCTTATAGTTTAGCAAACGTGTACGTAGTGATCACATTTACAAAAGAAATCTGAACATGAATTTATAGCAAAACGATTTCATTTTAGACGACTAGCAACGTATCTGTTCGAATATTTTCTACGATACATAATTCTGAGAAAAATTCACTAAGAAGAACAAATTTTCACTTAAAATCGACGAGAGCAGTTCTCACGCAAAGAACTCACTGAGGAACAAAGACGTACATTCCACTACCTAAACAACAAAGAAAGCACTACTTCCATTCGTAAAGAGATAAGTTTTTATAACCTTATACTCCTTACGATCAGTGAAGCAATAAAGGCAAATGGTAAATCCGGCATTTCCCATAGTCGAGTAGCTACATCTTAATGACGTGTACACCAAGTGTCAGACGCAGCTGCTCACACCAACACTGAGAGCCAAACGACCCAGCCAATCTGCAGTCAGTGCTACAACGCTTGTGTGAATGGTCTGACTCGTCTTGGGTACCTCACTTGCCTGGCATGAAGAATTGGTGCCATGGTGTGGGTGCACGTAAATTTTGAGGCAATTTGGAAGCCTGGTATCGAGAAAATGACCGCTATTAGTCGACACTCTAAACTGATCAATTCAAAGCAATTTATAAAGCAGCCGATAATGAGCAATATTGCAAAACTACTGATGTGAAGAAATTTTATGAAAGAACTGATGGCAAGCAACATCGTTAAACGACCAATGCAAAACAATGTATGTACTGTAAAACAACTGAAACTGTCACTTCACCGTCGCAAGTTCTTTACAAAACAAACAATAGCGAGCAATATAATAAATTGACCGATCCAAACATAACGACACAAAACTATTTAACGTTACAAGGTGTCTCGAGAGTTCGTTTCTACGAACTATGCACACTGTCTTTTCAAATGCCTTGAATTACGACGCTCGGACATCTCAAATCCACCAATACTAGTAATTCTTTGGACTCATTCCACCTGCATGACAAATCAAAGCGATGATGTAACTGCCTCTTATTAGAATGCTTCGCTTGAACGGAGACCGTTCCATTGTTAACTTTGTTCAATTGAAAACAATGGGGAACTCAGCCATCTTCCTCATCTCTCCGTGTCCGGCACAACAACTCCTGCGAGCAAACGATGTTTGCGAGCTTCACTCAGCGCATTTATTTACGTTAAGGACATCGGGTGAAGAGGGCTTAGACGGATTATCCAGGAAGAGGAAATTGCGAACACTGTAATACTGCACTCTAGCTTGATAGCAATGTTTGAATGCGTGTCCTAGACAACTCAAAAATTATAGCTACTAAAAGCGAGTAAATAATAATCATTGTAACAGATTAAAGACAAATATTTTCAGAAGAAATGAGTGGTTACTTGTCTTGTTTCACAAATTATTCATAGTCATCGCATAATTTATGCATTTATCCTACATACACATATTCTTTCACTAAACAACGCATTTTAAGAAGTTACAAATTTACGAATAATAACATAAATGTCTCAATCTTTTTAGAAACGGAAAAGTAGGAGACTGCTTATCTCGTACATGAAAAAAAAATCCAAGTCCTATTATTCCTTTCAACAGATGAAGCAATGACGAGACCTTAAGATGGGATACCCGTGTGAGGTCACTCGAAATAGCACGCCTCATAAAGCGAGTTGCAACTCATAGGCCGAATTTTCAAAACAACAGCGTAAACGCGGTACACCTGGTAGCACAAATTCTTCCAAGTCAACTTGGCTACGCTACGTATTACGACGTGTAGCGTAATCAAGTTGTTCAACAACTTGTGACATCATCTGTACTGCAATGACAGAGCGTAACCAAGTCGTTTAAGAACTTCTGCCGTCATCTGATGTGGGATGAAACAAAGTCGTTTAAGAACTTATGCCGTCATCTGGTGTGCTAAGATGTAAGTCATTCGAAAATTCAACGCAGACTTCGTACCAGCCTCAACTTACGACAGCGCTCGTTATCGCCCAGCTGCATCTCGGCCACTACAGGACAGAAGCATACAAATAAATACGTAATGCCAGTTGGAATTGTTCTCTTTCGCGGGTATTTTATTTAGAAAGTGACACGCCACGCATCGGAGCACTTCTGGAAGAGAAGGTAGCTTTGCTTTTCATTTTATTTAAAAAACTAAAAATTCATTCAGAATCAACAAGGAGGATTCTACGCAATGTAAAAGCGCTGTAATATCACACATCGACGAGAGTAAAATGACGTATTAGTGAAGGTACAAAGAGCAATATGCTACATAAGCAATAATTAATTCCCAATTCTGAAGCTGGACTGAACTAGTACGACTCGTACAAAATTTTTGCAAGTGTAGCTATTCGAAGATCAGAAGCATCTGTGTTCGCTGCTTGTCTTCTTTGTCTTTAAAATAGTTCTGACAAGGTCGGAATGAGAGTATGCAGGGCTTCTCATTCCAAGTTAGTTGATGTTTTTGAACGTGAATATCGTGAGGGTAAAGATACATTAATGGGTGGTAGAGGTAAATTTTGTATGCATAAGGAATGCGAGTTCGAAAATTTCAATTTTGTACGGTACGACGAAGCTCAACATCTATTGAGTGATGGTTCAATCCTGTAAATTGATTTCCTGAGGTACTGCACAATATATTTTAACAACGTAACACTACACGCGGGAGTCGTAACTTCAGAAGCCTGAAATGATCAGAAACGCAAACAAATTAATAAAATGTACGCCTATGCAATATATAGCAGACAATCATAGCTACTACAGAATAAGACTGTAAAAGATCCTTCACAATAAGTGAAATCAATATAACAAATATCATCCCAAGGTTCTGAAAAGATTTACTAATAACACTTTCAATGAATGTACACAATGAGCTTAAAAAAATGATGAGTACAAAAATAAGCTTCACATTAATAATTGTAGATGGATTTCCACGCATTCAGCTCGTTATACGCTGGGGGAAAAATACCCAGCCCCGAACGGGTCTGTCTAAATTGACGAGGTAAAAAAGCACATCATAGATGATGATACGCTTCAAACGAAAGGCGATCGCAGTTGATTTTGGTCATCATGAGAGTAAAATTTGTCCACACAGCTGGTTGAAACTACTCATTGACTTACTCAGCAACGTTCAGCATCACAGCCCAAATTTATCACGAGCAGCAAAGCACAAAGGCAACGTTGAAGATCATGACACAAATTCATCACAAACGATTGCTGCTGCTTTGTGACCACATGACCACACACTTTCACTACCAGCTTGACACAGCTCGACGCCATCAATAAGCGCTTTCACTAATTCTGTACATCCATGGCCGCTTTGATGTATTGATACTTTGCTGCACTGCTACACGGCGCTGAAAGAAACCTGAGCTCCAAGCCAGCCACAAAATCTGTTCAACATAGAGCACGCTCAGTTCGACGTTGTATTTGAAGCCAGGCAGTAACTCAAGGACGGACTTGCAATGCAGATGGTCCGGTAGTGGTCTCTTTGTGACGAACATCGCTGCTGAAGTTGCATGAATAGCGTGACCATGTAGGTTGCAGACCTAGTACCTTGCATTAACTGTATTGACGAGCATCACGCAAGCATACCACTCGTACAGAAAGCATGCAAGCATACCACTCGTACTCGTATCGGACAGAATGACAAGAAAGCCATTCTACATGCTGTGGAGAAGTAACATAGAAGGAAGTTCATTTCGATCATTCATTCGGGACCTCGCTACCGCACGGTGGGATGTACGCAATACACGTGATGTTGTTGTCACGCTATACCGTGACAACACCGCCGGTTGAATTTTTGGAGAATGAGCTGCAACAAATATACTTGTGAGGGAAGTGAAATAGATCAGCCCAACACGACACGAATATGGTGGAGGGCACACGTAACTTTCATCAACATGTGCTTACCACCACTTACGTCTTGCTACTTACGCTGACAAAAGACAAAGTGAAAGGCGTTCAAAAGCAGCAAACAACAACGCTATACTTGCACTTGAGCAGCACTCTGCATTTGTTCCTAGACGCGTGTTTTTTTTTCGCCCATCGAGCGTGTTCATTGCAATCAAATTTCCAACAACCAGACGCAGCCCCCACAAAATGATCTGGATCAACTCCAAATTAATTTCAAGTTTTTCAGCTCACTTGGGTAACCGGTTCTGGAAGTGAGACATATTCGCCATGTGAGCACAGACCGCAGTTTTCATGCTATTGTTGTCGATGGTGAAAAGACAGCTTTCACGTGCAGCTAAAACCCACAGAGAAGTCACGAGAGGCCATCTGGAATATGGTACTAAAATTGATTGTGAATTCAGGCTATGAATTACAAGCTTAACTCACCCACTGCTTTAAAATGACAAATAACAAGCGCTGAGTGATGTATAATAATAGCTTTACTTGCATGGTGAACACCTACGAAAATTTCTTTTAATAATTCGGAGATCGTAAAAAACGGGTGAACTAAAAGCGCACGGCATCCCATAAGTCTTTACCGTTAAACTTATTCAGTACAAAATGATGACAAGTGGTCATATCTGATACGGTAACGAGAAAATCCGTTCAACTCTTTATCAGACTACAATTTTCACAACTGTAGCCTCAAATTTATAGTTCCACGAACCATAAATAATTCAGGGAGAACTGACTCCTCGTTTGATAAACAAAGCCATGCAACGTAATTCGTTCAACAAGTGTAAAACAAACTCACTTGCAGACCCACCATATAGTAATAATAAAGAAAAGTTCGGTTTTTTAATGGAATCATGAATTTATGGTGACAATTTTAGTACACATTACCAAGAAATAAATTTCAATGACAAAATAACGATTTTCTACTAACGGTATCGTGGAGTGGTAATGAAGAGCGAATGTTGAAGTACAGACACACATATGAATAGCATGACCGTCATAACACATCTGACTACAGCATGCAGTTATGCCAATACCCACCTAAATTCTAGGCTGGGCAGAACACTCTTCACACAAATAAATAATTCCAAATGGACACAATAAGCAGGAAAATAAATCAATGGATCCAAACTATGGAGAAGTGGACGAGAGTCAGCAGTTGGAAGCGGACGCAGTCAGTGATCAAGGCAAAGAGAGAGAGGGAGGCCTCCAATGGCAGTATCGACGCTAATTTCCCTAAGGGCCTGGGAACTAAGCCGAGCCTTGCTCTCCATGTGCAAGAGTAGAGTTCGCAATGCTCATGCTCGGGTAATACGATGCTCATAAATCCGCACAGACACGCCCGCATAACCTCAAATAAGCGCCTCGCTTTACAAGCGCGCCGCTCCGAGGTTTCTTGATGGGCTTTCTGTCCGTGCGCCGAGTGTTCTTCTGGGTGTGTCCAGTGGAAATGTTCGAAGCTCAGTGTCTTCATACTAAATCTTACAAAAAAATTCGTTCTTTTGAAGCATAAAATAGTTCTCAAACATCGGTGTTTTTAGGCCAAAAACTTGTCGAATAAGTATGCAGTTCTCTCAGGTTGGTTTGTCCAGCGGAAGCAATGTTCGCAATTTATCTTTTTTTTTTAATTTTTTTTAAAAACTCAAAATGTGTGTAGTAGGCAATAGGTTTCCTTGGAAAAAACGGCTCATTGAAACATCAGAGAAAGTGGCTCATTGAAACATCAGAGGCGTCTGCTTCTGATGCGGCGTAATGCAATGGTGTCGAAGTCAGCGCATGCTTAAAATTTTCCAATTCTGCCAAAATGCAGCAGCCATTACATTTTTTGAAACTAAGACACGTTTTCGAACTTTATAAACGTTGAACATCAACAAATTACTTACTTTTACTGAAACATTATAATATAGTTTTTAAATACACATTGCCAGTGTTTCACAGCTAACGCATTTTCGAGAGCCTACAGTAAGAAAGTTCTGACATACGTAAAATGAATATACTTGCGTGTTTCTTCGTTTTTAAACCCTTCACACATCACTTGATGATTGCAACACACTTTGTAACGTTTTGAAATTGTGCCGTGTGTCACGTGACGCGAAGACGATACAAAAGGTTCAAGAACTAAAAACTCTCAGTAATTACTGCAATAAGACATGATAATTTTATCGCTGCTCGAAACGTAAGCATTTCCTCTACCGATAGTGAGAGTTGTGCACACAGAAGCCTTGTAAGGTTGTCGATAAGCCTCGGAAATGGTAAGATCCAGAGAGCAGAGACTTTTCTAAACTACAAAGAACGTACTACAGAAAAAAAACTAATGGAAAGTACGCTAAAAACTTCACCGCTCTGCAAAGATAAAAGTAGATGAGCAAAGAGTAGTGTCCTGATCCAAGAAAATGTCCAACAGAATCTACACACTGCTACTGTATATGCCTGAAGACACGCAAGAAACATCACATCATTTCATTGAGCCTGCATTTGCTGAAGCCCGATCTATTCGCGCCATTTCGAGCAGCCGTGAGATCATGTCTCAGGACAGGCCAGCGCACTATTGTCAAAATAAACAGGGATCTCGCACTAGCGCAATGCGTACCAGCACAATTAGGCACAGGCTTTGCAGAGCACGAGCGAATTGTGACATCGCTTCCGCTGCTCCTGATATCTCGGCTGTGTGTGCTCGGCAAGAGATACACGGAATAAAAATTGAGGAGGTTCCGTATACTTATAAACTAGTTCACCCATGAAATGCGCTCAGCTAAAGATCCACGGAATAAAAATTGAGGCGGTTCCGTGTACTTATTAACTAACCCAACCGTGAAATAATGTTATAGAACTTACACCTACGTGGAAAGTAACTCGAGAACGCAACATAAAAAAATAGACAGGAACGAACTCCAAATGACTATCACTCACTCTTTTGTGTATAAATTGATTCAATATTAAGCGCGCGAGAACCTTTTTCAATATGAAAATAGCTAAAAATTAGGGTTTCTTTACCTCACTGAAGTTTTCATTCCGCTCGTACGGATGTGCTCGACAAACAAAAGGACCGCACCTGCAAGAAAAAAACAAAGCAAGTTAATAAACATATAAATTAAATAAAAATTGATCACAATCAGTAGTGATGTAAGAGATAAGAACCAGCAGCAGCAACTGAGCTCGTCAATAACAGGGTCGCTAGACAGGCTTTTATTCTGACCAATAACTTCATATTAGGCTTTTGATACACTTCAACCATAAAGACCACTGCCGTTACTTTATAAAGTATCACCAGTCGCTCCAAGTTTGCTTGAAAAAAGCCGTGACTTGAGGATCATAACGAGAAAAAGCCAATCTTGCAGCCGTGGTCAATAAGCGTGCTATTCATCAAAGCGGGGAGATAGATGACATTAAGCAGGACGCACGAGGCAAATCAAGGACAAGGTTCAGCTGACCGACCTTGTGAGCGCCAGAGCTGCTGCTGCTTGGCAAGAGCACAGCAGTGAACGCCTCCCGTGCGTCACAGCTGCTCCATAAACACCAGCACGAGTACACGCAAGCACCAAGATGTGGGGAAAGCGTTAGTGAAGCTGGCTTTTCCGCTTCTCCATGAGGCTGTGTAGTGTGGGATCACGATGCAAGTATTAAAATGGTTATGTAGTGTAGTATCAAAATACCAGTACTAAAATGGTTATGTAGTATGGGATCATAATTTCAGTATTATAATGGGTTTCACGTGACGCTGAACGGGCAGTCAAGAATTGCAGGAAACATTAGAACAGAAACCAGAAGAAAATCGAGGCAGAAAATTAGAGCGGAAACGATAGAATACAAGCTGAAGAACACGATGCAGTCAACAATTTGTATTTTCAACCATTTAAAACTTGAGAACTCAAATTTAATATATCCTTACGACCAATATTCATTTGACAGTTGAATATTTTACCTTGAGGGATACAGCTGGAGATACAACGCTTCCTTAGACACATCCTTTAAGAAAACTCTAATCCCAACTTTCCCAGAAAAGTGTGCTTTAAATGAAACAGTCAACGGCAAAGCAACGGAAGAACATAATCCGAAGTTCCCGGACGGTGCGGGACCAACGACCTTTTCTGCGCTGGAAATATACCTTCAGCTGATTCACTACCCAACACGTTTGTCTGGGCGAGGCTGATCGCGAGTAGCCCATAAAAAATCCGGTAAAATAAATGCGTAGAACGCCACACGGGGCTCGACTGCAGTAATTTTACACCAACGATTTGTGGTCATAGCACTGTTTCATAAAGAATAAATCTCTGACGTAAACTTCATAAAATAAAAACGCCAAGCACAGCAAGATGTGTTGAAAGAACAGTCTAGGGATTTTCTTTTAGATGTATATTTATTCTAAGCTCCCTGATATACAAAGCGTTTTTGCTTTATAATCACAGGTCGACGATAATCCGAGGTCATCACTCGACCATTTCTCACCAAGTAGCAAAAACTAAGTTTGCATGAAAATAAAATTTAGTTCGAGCACAGAAAATTGATACTAAAACTGAAGAGAGAACATGAGGAATGTACGCAATGAAACACTGTAGCGGGATCATGAGACAGGGAAGAGCAATTTAACACAAACAAACTGGTATTTCACGACACTTTCATTTTTACGGCAGACACATATTGATGCATTAAGTTTTGCTTTGACATTTTATGTATGTCAAAGCCCACGTCTGTAAGCCAACGTTTACTTACTATTCCCAACTGAGCCCCATTACAATAAAGATAGAAAGCCATTTTTTCCATGACAAACATGCACGGACTGAAATTATTCCTCACATTCAAAACCGTGCGATAAGCTTAGGGCAATTGGCCTAGGTTATAACGTAGCATAAGAGCATATTTTCCCAATGCTGGCAGTTGTACCAAAATAAATAGCACAGCGCGTAAAGCTACAGACGCCAGCCTTGGCCAGTAGCCAAAAGATCATCTTGAGCCGTGGGAATGCGATCAAAATCCTGTGCTTTACTGCCGCAGTGCGTACTCAACTCTGAGCATACAACGCTTCTCCGTATAGCGGCTCAACTCCGGGTAGGCCAGACGTCATCTCCTTCATGAGAATCGAGTCTTCTCAAAATATCACAAAAACACGTCGTTATTGCTTCGGTTTTCGTTAATTAATTCTGAGTTTCTATATCATTAACACGGTCGCTTTAAAGTTTCATTAATTAATTCTGAGTTTCTACATCATTAACACGGCCGCTTCAGAATTTCATTGATTAATTCTGATTTTCTACATCATTAACACGGCCGCTTCAGAATTTCATTAATTAATTCTGAGTTTCTACATCATTAACACGGTCGCTTCAGAGATTCATTAATTAATTCTGAGTTTCTACATCATTAACACGGTCGCTTCAGAATTTCATTAATTAATTCCGAGTTTCTACATCATTAACACGGTCACTTCAGAGATCCATTAATTAATTCCGAGTTTCTACATCATTAACGCGGTCGCTTCTCAATGTTTTACTCTACATATGCTGCTTGTGAGCTCCCCAATTGTTAATGTAATTTTTAAGATGCTTTGATGTCCATGAACATCAAGCTCCTCAAATATTTATTAGTATCACAATCACTTCTTGGCACAAAAATAAAATAATTTTGAGCTTACATTTCGTTACCACTACTTCACTGACGTAACTCGTCCCTAGGTTGTTTTAAGACGAGTTGCAAAAGCACAACAAGCGAGTCAAATTTTCAGCACGGCTTACTCAACACATTTCCACAATTTAATTGCATCACAGGTCAGTATCGTGTATCTCCCTTTAATCAACGCACACGCATTTGAATGCTCAAATGAAAAACAAACGAACACAGTCCACATCAATTCTCAATGCACATTACTAAACCAAAACATAAGCTGAGCTTCATTGCGAGATCATCCGGCATACGCCCAGAGTACAACTCGGCAAGCGAGCAAAAGAACAACTAACTGCCACAAAGCGCTGCGGGACAATAAATCACTTGGATGCATGTAATTAAAAAGCTAAACCATTCAACAACAAAGGCCAATGGAGCTCCTTCCACGATATTGCAGTCGCATCGCAGACCACAACACTCCTTTGATGCGCTGACTGCAAGTGCTCTACGAATTTAACTTTCTCAAATTTCAGAAGCTCTCAGTAACGTCTCTCTAATTAATATTTCAAAGTAACCAGACGAATACAAAACACGTTTTCGTTCATGAACGCCGGTTGGAAAGAGTAGCTCGTGTTTTCCGTGATAGACGAGAAGCCGCATTTTGAAGCAGTGAGGTAGTAAGTCTTGTCTTAATAAAGAGTTCGGAATTGCCGGTTTCTGTATTGTTACTAACAGGTTCTGCGCACAGAAACATGAGCTGTAATTCACTTCTGCAGGGTATAAATTTCAGGATAGAGGAGGCCAGACGGAGTTGCGGTTTCAGGCACTGCTCCGAGGGTTCTTCGTAAAAAATAACAAGCTTCTTGGAACGTAGCTAGCGCATTTAGACACGTACGCAAGAAAAAGTGCAGAGGTACTGGTATTTTTCATATCCGAAGTAAATGCACGCAGATCTTGAAATACCATAAGATATATACAGGGTGTGTTGAAATTATGCCAATAGTAATAGGGAAAAATTATCCAGTTAAACCATATTTACACCAGAAGAGGCCGGCATATTCTTGCTCTCGAATGACATGCGGCACAATTTTCACTCGCCTATTTCTCCCATACTCGTATCAACATAATTCCGATTTAGCCGGTTTTCAGCAACTAAACAGTTCCCACACGTACAATTACCTAAAAATTACCAATTACCAGCTTACAATTACCTAAAAAAATAAAATTTCCGCCGCTTTATGTTACAGCTAGGGAGCCTTGGACTACACGAGTATGCACGAGTACCAACTCACAGGTGAGCAAAGCTGCACTTCAGTCCAAACGGAGGTCAGGCAGTGAAAGTGAAGATAGAAGGACTAACGAGCTAAATAACGAGGGCCTGAACAGTTCCTACACGAGTTCCAGGAAAGGAAACTGTACACAGTTCGTGCACAGCCTTCCTTAGGCCAAGCTGAGATGCGAGCGCAAGTGCACACGGAAAGGTAGATATTTCTTTCCGAGCGACGTGAATTAAGTACTTTTTCTTTGGTACCGCTTTTTCTCTTTAGTACCGCTGCCGGTCAATTGACACTTTTCTTGCTAGCCGTTCAAAAAAGATGATTTTTTAATACCGGTTTCACCTTCTATTGGAAACAAGAAGGAGGGCTCTCGACGAGTCTCCGACTGGCGACACAAAAAAAAGTTGATGAATACACTTCCATACTATGACAAACTACAGTAAAGTCGTACAGTTCTCAACAAAGATGTGAACTTGCAGCAAAAAGCATGAAATTACAAAAGGAAGTGAAAATCGAGAGGAGAAAATCTAGGATCCATAATGAAGAACGTAGTACCTTCTTGTATTTACAAGTGTTGAAACGAACGGCTACCGATGCTCCGATTTCAGCCATAACAGACTGTTGTGAATGTTGATACTACACAGAACTGAAAATCACACTTCAGGTCAATACCGGCTGATAATTTAAGCACACTAAAACCAGAGAATGAAAAAATATCCACAGCGTAAACGAGTCATGTTAAATAATTGTAAATAAATGCGAGTAAATCAATAAGCGGCATCAAGCACCAACTCTAATAACGTAGGAATGGTGAAAGAAACGCACTCACCATTGTCAGCAGAAGTAATTTAATCAGTCACGGAGACGCATTTCCATGAACATGGAATAAAAGATACACACAGAAGAGAGGGAAGACTCGAGTGAAGCAGCAGCAGCAGCAAGCACCGGGCCGGGCGCCCAGGACTAAAGTCGTCTGGGGACGCATTTCACGATGTCCTCGGCAGTTCGTTCGCTGGAGAGACCCGCTCTCGGGATCAATAACATTCCCTAGACAACGTCCTAAAACATCCCATGCATAAGCTCTAAAGATAGTTCCGACCGTGCGCCAGAATGCAAGATCTTCAAAAACTGTTCTGCTTCAATTTCCTAAGTTTTCGAAACAGTGAGATTTGAGAGACTTAGTTTTTATGAAATATAGCATGCATCATATTTGCGTTTTACTAAATCCCTTTCACCTATACTCCCTATGAACAATAAGTTTTATATTCTCAATATTCAACTAAGTGCAACCTACAACGAAATAACACGAGAAAAGTTTACAAATAGCCTTCATACAAGCAATAGAGCAACAAAGTTTTGCACCACTCCTAAGAGACTCGACATTTCTGGGCACGAAAACTTTCTTGGGAGAATGTCCAAGACATGAAGATAATTTTGACACTCTTCAATATCATAACGAAGCTGAGCGCTGAAGCACCGCGTTGGATAAGATCGTACAATCATCCATGAGAGCAGAATAGGTACATAGCGCATTTAAAATCTACCACGTAGACAGCGAGATGATGCGATCTGTTAGCGTCTTCCTCGGAGAATGTCAAAGTCAAGTGAATAATTTTTACACTCTTCAATATCATAACGAAGCTGAGGGCCGAAGCACCGCGTTGGATAAGATGGTACAATCACCCATCAGAGCAGAATAGGTATAGAGCGCATTTAAAAGCTACCACGTAGACAGTGAGATGATGCGATCTGTTAGCGTCAATTTGTGCAACGCTGCAGCAGGAAAGCTCTGAAGTTGGGGAGAAGTGCCGATCGGCTGTCCAGTCGAATTAAAGCTGCACTCAACTAACAAGAACATCCTCCCCGCTGCCGCCGTGCTTCAGACCTCTTAACGAAATTGTTAAAGCGCCCAAATTTAGAGCAATGTTCGAGTGTCTTCACTCGCACACACAAGCTGCATGCGCGGCTTTCAAATGAGATCATTTAAACGGTTCAAGCGCACACACGTCGAAGTGCGCTGTGTAGTGGATGCTGTAAATGAGGGTACTAGTTCGAGAATGTGATCATCACGTTTTTAACCCGCAGTAGATTTTTTTCAAACAATATATGCGATTATGCGATGAATTTTTGTACGACTGTTGTTCACATACACCCAATAGATTCTATCAGATGAGGAAGTTCATTTCTACCCTAAACCTGACGCATTTGTCAGACAGGATAACAAAAAACACAAGCTCAGAATTTTTAAAATATGGTTTCAAAAACAATTCGCCAAATATCTCTACATTAAAATTTACAAAACCTTATTCAAATCCCCTCACTCGTTATGAGTAAACGACAACGTCTTGGTTTTTATTAACGATGAGTAAAATTGAATGAATTATATATTCTCAGTACTCTTATAAGCTTTTATGAATTATTTCGGTTACAACTGTGTTGTTATATACTTCCTTTAAAGTGTAAACACAAGAGATAAAGTACATATATCCGGGCGGTGTGTCGGCTTCGTTGGATATTGGCTATTTCCCAAAATAGTTTACACAACTTTTTAAATTTTCAACCAGCGCTCAAAATCGGCCTTTACAGTTAGATGAAAATTTTCTGAACTAGGAAGCGGCTTAAAGAAGGTAAGAACTAGGTAACGTATTCTAAAATGTTGCTGTACATCATGCTTTACAGGCACATTAAAAATTTTAGAGACGCATTGAAAATGCTTTACAGAAGTATATCGTCACTCCAAAAATTATCGCCAAACGCAAGCGGCAGGGGAATAAAAGACTCGCTGTTCCCACGAGAAATAAGAATTTTCGTTCACGAATATGAAGCAGTATTGAAATTAAGAGAGCAGAGCACGCGGTCCATAGCCCTCAGGAAAGCTTGGCCCTCACTGCAGCAGCACATAAGGGCGAGAGAGGGAAGCTTCCTCACACACATGCGAGGAAGAGGGGCAACAAGGGATGCTGCAGTAATTCAACGCTCAGCATGTATAATAACTACGTAATTCTGCTCTTGCACATGACACTTCATTGATCGATCCCAAGCTCGCGGCCCAGCCCAGACCGACCCCGTTATGCTACAGAAGTTAGATTGTGAATGTCACTAAATTGACAGTTATTCTCAGAGAACGCTCGTTAATTTTTTATTGTACACTTGCAAGTGGATTATTTTACTAGATATTACAACACTCATCTAAGCAAGTACAGGAAATAAGTTTGCAAAAGACGAGTGTGTAAAAATGTGGGAGGTCCAAAGGGCTGCACGATGAAATATTCACACATCCCAGAAAGATAAGATTGAGAAATCAAGCGAATCTACAACGAAAAATGAATTAAGGCAATATAATAATTATTTGATTACTTACACAAAGTCTTTAGTAGGTAGCAGAATTTGGTCTCCTACCGAGACTTGCGTTGTTCCCAAGATAATCCGACAAAGGCAGAAGCCATTAGTGAGCAAGGTTCTAGGACAATTGCCCCTTGGCAATTGCTCCAGACAATGGCCTGCGTAGGACACTTGCTCTTGCACGACAACGGTCGAAGAATTTTTGTTCTATTCATATCTAACCCAACCTGAATTTGTCTAGCCTGGCCTAAATCTGCGTAACATAATATTACACATCATAACTTCAGCGTAACTGAAATGACCAATGAATTAGTTACACGTGAACAAGGCCGGTCGCAAGTGAATAACTTTCTAAGTTACTCTACGAGCGCCACATCCCTTAAAGGTGAAACTATTTCCATTGCATATTTATGGCCACTTTGTTTAATGCATGAATTTAAACTTAACTTTACAACTAGGCGAGACTGAATAAAAAGTGAGCCAGGAGGTCGCCATTGATTCATGTCGCAACTCGTGACCGAGAACAGTCATTCTACTTCAACTTTCTCCACTGCTTGAAGAATCTCGTTCCAAACTAAAACCAATTTATTCAATAGAGAAGAAATGCCACTAATTAAAAAATATAAATAACTTATAAGGGAAAAATTTATGTAAAATAAATAGAAACAATATAAAAATGATGAAAACTTCACCGGTTTCTACATCATCAGTAAAGTAATGCATAGAAAATCAAGAAGTAGCCAAGCTTCAAAACAAATCTCGTTCACCAAACAATCCTAAATCAAGAGAAATTTTCGAAAGTCGCGGAATAAAAGTTCTCGTCCGCCGATGCAATTCTGTCTCTGCAACAAACTTGGGGCGCTGGCGCGAGGGAAAATGGTAGCACGGGTCCTGGCATCATGGGTTTGACTTAAATACACATCGTCATTGTGGTATAGCTGGCAGTGCAAGTTTTTCTGTCGACTTAGCTACGCTACGTGCAACATAACGCACCATAACCAAGTGGACTTAGAAGCTCATACGTTGCCAGCTGTACCACTAGGGTGCCGCAAATTTAGGGGAAATTTGACCCCGACCTACAAAAACATAACGTCAGGTCTAGTCAAATTGCTGCCAGATATTCTGGCAGCAATTATAATTCATGGCTGAGTACAGACACGAAGGTACATTCAATTACATTTTGCTCTCATAACCAAAAAGGAGGAAGATAAATCAAATTTTTATCGCTCAGCACGAAGGCGAACGCACATCACCAAAAACTAACATACAAAAAAATCAAATATTTTCTTAAAGTATATATTTCAACGAAGATCTGCAGAGGTATCCAGCACAGCTTAAAACAAGAACACTTAAGAGTCGTGACATAGAGTGGTACGGTAAAAAAGCAAGCAAGAAATGAGGAAGGAACGAGCAACAAAGCACGCACAATCGACCGCTAAGAAAGAAGAGGGGAAGAAGGGAGACTGCACGGAGAACACACGCAATGGAGTCCATGCCAGTGCGATGTCAGAGAGGAAGAGCGAGGGGACGGTGGCGGAGCACTAATCGCAGAGACATCAGTTACAGGGTTACGAGACTGGTATTTTTCTTGCCAAAACCATTCGTTTGACCTTTTTCGGAGGGAAATTTTGCCAAAAAGAGCATCTTCCATTTAGCTACTTCACAGTATCGCCAGATGCTGAGTGCGCTTTATGGTCAAATTTTACGTTAAAAAAACAAATTTAAATATTTCACCCAGAAAAAGCTAATCTCGCAACCCCCGTCAATAACTTGCTTTTACCCATGTGAACTTGTTTATGCAGAGTGCGCTGAATCAATACGGAAATCAGGCACCGCTGAGCTCGGAAGATACGCTTGCCTGACTAGGAACAAGCACAGGGCGTCTAAGCTACACGAGTGCGTGCCACAGTAATCTCACACTCGAGCTGCTAGCATCTCCATGCCGCGATCAGCAACGAAAAGTGATTGATCAAAAAAGTTAAAAAAGATTATTAGATTATTAGTTCGTTTAAGCTTCCCTATCCGCCACAAAAGTAAAAGTTAAAAAAACATAAACGAACAAACATTGAGAAAGTCCACGAAAGTTGTTTTCTGCCATGACGCGCAGTGTGGTGTTAGCAGTTAGCACACGGAAGAATAACAAATCGCCAGCCACCAGACGCCGTCTTTGTAGCTGACCATGTGAAGACTAAAGAGGGGAGCACTGCGAACGCTCATAATTTGTCAAAGTGATTACGTCAAAGTGATTTGTTGACTGCATCGTTGTCAGAAGCTCAAAGAACTTTCATTAAATGAATTCGAAATCAAAACTGAATAAGAGCTTACGTGTGCGCATGTTTAACTATTTCACAGGAGTTATTCAAATAAATATCGCCAATTAGCCGCATGAAAATATCCTACACAAACATTTCTACACGTATTTCAGTAAACAAAAAGATAAGAAGAATGAAGACACACAACTAGAGTCTGAGAGCACACGTATGAATCACTCACTAGCTGCACAGCTGCGCACATTCTGTAGGTGAACGCCCGTTCATTCGGACCAACAGACAAGTAGAGACCAAGGTAGCTGGATCGATATTTTTGGTCAAAATTACTTTTGGCCATTTAATAGAAACGCAAATTAGAACAATTCACATAAAAACAAAGAGGTAACCCTGGCTGCGACATATGAGTCACTCAAGTTTACGAACGCTGACTGGTAACAAAAGTAGGACGGACTCGAATATTGAATCTACTTCAATTTTCAATTTAAATGAAAGAAACGACATGAAAATTTTTCAGCCGTGTGGTACTCTTCCACGTAAATTTTAGATTAGATTAGATTATTAATTAGTTTAAGCCTCCCTATCCGCTACAAAGGCGATCCAAAGAGAGGAAGGAGGAAGGCACCATTTAGTATGGAGTTAAGGGAACGTGGAATCTATGCAGAAAGGGCATAGAAACAGTAAGATGAGAAAGAAGTTTATGAAACAAGATCAAAGTTGAAGAAGAAAGTAGTAGGTGTTGAAAAAACAGGACAGCAGTGAACCGAAAAAAGATGGTCCGTAACAGAACAAAATCCTATTTTATTTCAACAAAAAGGAAACCTACCTAACCCATAGCTCGGGCCCTCACATAGTCCCCCTGGGAGCGCTAATTCCCATAGATACAACAGTTGTATCCCCCTGAGGGGACGTAAATTTTAGAGCTTACCGCTTCTCAATGCACACATAATAATTTGCATGACAGAAACGACGTGAAAATTTGTTGAACCGTGTGGTACCCTTCCACGTAAGGTTTCGAGCCTATCGTTTCTCAATGCACGTATCAATTTTGTATAAAAAAAGACGCTAGAAAATTTGTCCCCTCAGAGCGGTGGCACGTCTACGGTATGGAGGCGCCGCTCGACGCACAGCTGCTCTCCTTGCGGCTGTTTACTCAGACCCCAATTAGAGCTCGCCACGCTCCGTCCCCCATAAATCGAACACGAGTCTCTCGATACCAAATCAAATTAGCTTTATTTTTCGTTCACTTTAAAATTGGCTTGATCGCTTCGGCACGAAATTTAAAACAAGAAAAGCATATCACGTTTACAATGTAGAAGAAGTAACGCTTGATGATCCAAAATAGATATGTAATGCAAACAAGTTAACACGAGTTCAAATGAATACGAGTCATGCTTGAAGTTCTCTGTACTAATTAATAATCTAAATAAGAGAAAAGACGTGAAAATTTAAAATGCATTGTACACTTCCACGTAAACTTTAGAGCCCCATCGCTTCTTAATGCATCCATTAATTTTATGAAAGACAAAAGAAATTATTCTACACACAGCGGTAGCATTTCTACGGTAATGCATTCCACTTGGAGCAATCAGTTTGAGTCCATGTTCCAACAATCGATAGCAGCGCAATTTGAGAAGGAAGTTTCATGCGTTCGAGGAACACGTGTCTGAAAATAATTGTACTCACCGTCTGAACCACCAACCAACAGCCAACCATAAAAGGTTGACTTCACTTTCACCAACCATGAAAGGGAAGCAAAAAAAGCGCTGCGCGAAATAGAAAACAATCAGCACGACAATGTGAGCTAAGCTACGTTTTCATGTTCAACAAAAAGGCCGACAACCAACATTAGAAGGAGACGAGCAGGCAGGACAAGGTTGACATCAATTTGGCGTCGAGTATTCCTTGAATATGCAGGCTGCTCGAGCGAACAATGAATAATTAATGCTCTCTCACGGCCGTAAGGAAGATGGTCTAATCTGAGAGCACCACCATAAATTCGCCCGTCTACTCCACATCTCGAATGATTCAGGACAGGAATGAAATACGAAAGGAAAAGAATAAACCGGAGGAATTTATTACACACATACTGAACACTCAAATTTAACGCACAATTGATGCTGCAAGTGAACCCCGATTAAAGTTGCGTTAGTCAGAATCGTGAGTAATTTTAAAAGCATGAGCAAAAATGAGTCGAAAATAAAATAATCTACAAGTCGCGTAAGCTAGTAAACTTACCGTCATAAAACACAGTGCATGTTTCATTGTATCCGTTCACTTGCATTACGACCTTTTCTATGAAGAGCCGCCATTGTGCCACTGGTACGTGAATTCGAGCAGCTCTTCTAGACAAAAACTACGGTTGAGCTGAGCGCTGGAGTGGCTAAAAGCTCCGAGGAAATGTGTTGACACTAAAGAACAAAAGTTTGAGGACAAGGGCAGCAGCACGTGTTGGTGCGCCAGCCGTTATTGCAGCTCCAAAGAGGAAGAGTGAAAAACAAGGCTGCGCCGCAAGATGTTGAGCAAGAAAGGCAACCCGGTATAATATAAAAATTAGATCACAAGTTAAATTAGGTTGTTCTGAAGAGATGAAAAAAGAAGGCACCTTTTAGTGCAGTATTAATGGAACAGGGAATCAACGCACAAGGTGTGTTTTCACATCCTGCGCATAAAACTAGCAAGTTAAAAAAGTTTATTAACTCAGATTAAAGTTGGAAGTTATAGAGGTTTGAAAATAGGGCAGCAGGGAACCGAAGAAAAACGATCCGTTCGAAAACAAAAAACCTATTCTATTTTAACAAAAGATCTGGCTAACTTTCAGCTCGGGACCTTACAACATCGACCAGGGAGCGCTAATTCCCACAGATGCAATAGCTGTATCTCCCTGAAGAGCAGACGTTAACTTTTAGCTCGGGACCTCACACCTTCCTCTTGAGAGTGCTAATTGCCACAGATGCAATAGCTGTATCCCCCGAGGAGCAGACGCTAAATATGTATTTTCTTCTGGTGAGTAGCAGTCTCACTGGCGAGGACTGAGCGAAGCTCAAACTGGATTTATGCTCTTCAGGGCATGAATGTTCAGATTTGTGGTGCGCAGCTCGCGCCAGCATCGCTGGGCACACGAAGGGGGCCTATGATCACAAAGATGACACTGCACGAATATCGAACTCGTTTACAATTCTAGGTAAAAGCGTTGAAACACGATATACGTTTTAAATTACAACGATTAAAGAGGGTAAACTGATCTTCCAGCTTGTTGATAATTAGCTACGACTAAATCGTGGTTTTGCAACATTCGCGTAGAGCCATCTGAAGGTAATTGAGATACTTCAAAACGTGGTTACGGCAAGTGGATGGTGCTGATAGAGATGACGTAATTGCGCTACCACCAAACTAAACCAAAACATGGAGTGAAAGAGAAAGCTTTCTTTAAAAAACCTTTCTGGGAATGATGTCGCTCGTTCATCAGACTCTTGATAGTTGAAGATTATAATTTTAAATAAAAACGCACATAAAATAGCCGGAGAAACAGTAGTACCACTTGATACAATTGTGCAAGTTCAGAACCCATGTCTTGAAAATGATGACGATTTCTAAAGCGATACGCAAGTTTATATCGTATGAGATATCATACAATATTAAACTAAAATTCCATGTGAAAAAAATTTCATGCTCCATTTACTTCGTACACCAACGCAAGAGGTAAATGCAATGAATCAACATAAAAATTATTGTAAGCTCATATTTCGCAGCGAACGAATTGATACTGCATCAATAAATTATGGAACAGCTGCACGACAGGAAAACACGCAAGTGTGCGCGCAGCCAAGCATTCAAATTTACAGGCCTCACGACTCTCTAAACATTCACCTCTTTAATTGAACCAGTGGACGCGCAATCGAATTAAAAAAAAATTCATTGAAACGCCAATATTAACAACAAATTAAAAATAGACAACAAGTGAAGAGGACTTAGTGCACCAATTTTCAAATAAAAAAAATCATTGAAACATTAACATACACAACAAGCTAGATAAACGAAGAGGATTTAGAGCACTAATTTTCAAATGAAATTAAAATCATTGAAACGTTACCATACACAACAAACGAAGAGGATTTAGAGCACCAATTTTCAAATCTAATAAAAACTCCTATAAACATTAACCTACACAACAAACGAAGAGGATTTAGAGCACCAATTTAGAGATGGAGCAATTTGTTTAGGACGTGCAGCTGGCACAAAGCGTCCTGGGAGAGACGCTTAAAGACGATATTTTACCTTCGCTGAGGCACCTTCCCTCACGGAGCAGGGCCGAGCACTCGCCCTCTCGTTCATTACAGGCGCGCATCACGGCACATAAATTATTACTGATGCTAGCGCACTGCGTTTGTCACACGTCCGAGCAGCTGAGGCTAGCAAGAAATTACGGGCGTAAATGTCCGCTGTAGTTCATCGCAAGCACGCACAGGCACCAGCTGAGTCATGACCGCTCTCTTGCGTATGAATTAATTAGTTTGTGTTGGTCATCATCTAGCGTTTAATTATTATCGAGATGGGATGTGGAATGCTCGGAATATAATACTTACACATAAATGGGAGCGGTAAATTTTAGTTAATTTGCAATGACAGCAGAGAATAATTTATGCTACTCAAACATGTGCTACCCGGAAAACTGTGCACAATCAATATTAATCATAGTAGAACTGAGGGAAAATAGAACGTCCTGTCAACAAGCGAAAATTATCAACAAATAGTGCAATGACGCACGGTTCTCAAAACTCTCAAAAACAAAGCCACGGCAGTTACAGCAAAAATAAATACCTACAGATAAAGAAATTTGAAGCTTAACATCAATGTTTTTGTATTACATGAGGTACCGTTAATTAGCTTTGTTTCGATCGTAACAAGGTCAATTAGGCGAGCGGGCAGCGAGAGGCGCAAGTCAACGAACATGCAACACAGGCCGGCCGTGACGTCATAATGAAGGTAAACCTGCCAGGGGAAATGTAGGGAAGAAAATATTACCACCCCACTAATAGCAGTGCAAACATCCCGTAATTCAATGTGACTATTGAGTGAAAATGATATGGTTTTGAACATATTTTTGGGGCAAGGAATAATACCAATCTCTCAACTGCATGAAAAATTAGTTCTTATTTTTCATTGTAATTTTACTCTCCGTGGCATTCGATGAATGAGAAATAAGGTTGTTACATAAGTCATTTTTCTCGCTCCGTAGCACAACATCAACAATGATGAATCTGAATTCATGCAATTACATCTCTAATGCAGGCTTACCCAATGCTCCTGTTCAACGAAAGTGACTTTCATAGAAACCTGAAGTAAAATTCCCAGGAAAGTATTTCAGTTATATGGAAAAACAACATTTGTTTAATAAAAGCAGATCAAGATTTTTCTATTTCCTACATTAAAAACAATATAGAGCAATAAAAAGTGCAAAAGCGAATAAACTCGCATTAGCGACCGTTATATCGGGAACTTCTACCAAGATTAAAAAGACAAGGCCTATCAAACTTCAAAACTAAACCCATCACAGATGCAACTGTAGCGATTCAGTAGTTCGGGGATGAGAAGCGCATCGTAAGATTAAATTAGATTTTGAGTTAGTTTAAGCCTCCCTTAACACAACAAAGGGGATTCAAAGAGAAGAAGGATGAAGGCTCAATTTAGTTTGGAGTTAAGGAAACATGGAATCTATGCACACGGTGTGTTCCCTGCGCATGAAAACAGTAAGTTTATGAGAAATAAAAATGAAAGTTGAAAAATAAAATAAAGACTGAAAAACAAATGAGCAGTGAACCGAAAAAAGAGGATCCATAACAAAATACTAAACCAATGATATTTCAATGAAAAGAAAGCATACTTAACTCTCAGCTCGGGACCTCACATTTCCCAAAATTTGGCCAGTTAAGGGTCAAGACGCATGGGTTCTCGAAAAGAGCACATGTTCTCTGCAATTATTAAACTACAGTGACTTCTTATAATTCTATTCACTATGTGTTCTACATAGACGATATTTAAACGCGTATCTTGACTAGGAAAGGAAACATGAAACTACGTAGAGAACATAACGCAAGAGCGATCCGTCAGTCCAACGCTCTAAACCTTCGAGAAGATTAGAGTTCCATTATACGGGAAGGTCTCTCCACTCGCAACCAATTAACTGGCACGAGAGTCTCGCCAAATAATGCAAATCAATTCCCATCTTAAAAGGAATGGGAACTTGAAATAAAATAAGCGGATAGCTTTATCTAGAAAGCAATAAGTGAGCTGCTCTCGTCACCTTTGTTGCAGCTTCTCAGATCGAATTCCTAACGGAAGATCAAGATCGATGCATTGAGAGTTCATTAAGAGGAAGATGGAACAAAAAGCACAACGGTTCTCATTCCTGGAGACTCGACAGTTAGAACAAAGAACACGCAGAACAGTTACAATTTCAGGCCCTTTTTATTCAATCGCGTAAGAAAAATTTAATGAATCAGTTATTTTGACATGATTTACCTAAGCTTATTTGCTAGATTTGATGCAATTTTTTCCAATGTAATTTGTCTTCATAATACAAGTTGATTTAGTTTACCAATGCGAATTGCGTGTTCCTCTCGAGGCGTTGGACAGATTTGTTTTTCCGACGCAAAAAATTATAAATTTACATGCAAAATTCGTCTCCTTACGTCTCGCGTATAGAATCTAAAACAAGGAAATGATTGATAAAAAACTAATGATACGCTTGTTCAAAAGGCTTGCAATCTGGAAATAAGACCCTAATTGCACACGGAATGTTTGCTTATAACACTGCACTTGTGAAATTCATGCAAAAATACACCGACAAATTTTGCACGAAATATTAAGAGTGATACGCACGGCTCTAATTGGGAGCATCAATTTAAATTATTTTTAATATTAATTATATTATTGATGATCGTATTAGCGTCTGCAGTTCCGTAATGAACCAACAGACAAGATTATAAGTTAGTTCAAGCCTCCCAACGGTACAACTCACGGTGTGCAACACCTGAAAAATTGTTGCTTCTCTTTTAGTTTTCATAACGGTTAAGCGTACACAGAGAAAGAACTAAAAAAAACGAATTCTGAACTGAAATACTATCATTCTTGAACCCGCGTCTTCAACTTCTTCAACCTAAAATTGTGGAAGTGAATGCATAGCAAATAAATTCGATGCAATGACAAATAAAAAGACAGACACGGTGAGGTAACATTGCAGCAACTTTGTTTCAAAAAATTAAGAAGTAGACAAGACACGTGTAAATGAAGAAAAAGAAACTATACGTTTAAATGAAGAAGAAAAAGAGAAGACACGTTCAAATGAAGAAGAAGAAAAGACAGGTTTATATCAAGAGGTAGAGAAGACTGGTTTATATCAAGAGGTAGAGAAGACAGGTTTATATCAAGAGGTAGAGAAGACTGGTTTATATCAAGAGGTAGAGAATACAGGTTTATATCAAGAGGTAGAGAAGACTGGTTTATATCAAGAGGTAGAGAAGACTGGTTTATATCAAGAGGTAGAGAAGACAGGTTTATATCAAGAGGTAGAGAAGACTGGTTTATATCAAGAGGTAGAGAAGACAGGTTTATATCAAGAGGTAGAGAAGACAGGTTTATATCAAGAGGTAGAGAATACAGGTTTATATCAAGAGGTAGAGAAGACAGGTTTATATCAAGAGGTAGAGAATACAGGTTTATATCAAGAGGTAGAGAAGACAGGTTTATATCAAGAGGAAGAGAAGACAGGTTCAAATGGTGAGGTAGAGCAGACAGGGCTAAATAAAGAGAGATAGAGAAGGTAGGGCATCATTGCGGTAATTTGGTTTTAAGGCACGACCCGGCAGACGACTTTGGTCGAAGCTCGCCACCATCAGTCTGACTCTCTCTCTGCCGCTCCTCTCAAACAAAACTACAGCACGCAGGAAAAAAGCGGTAATGAAGCTTGCACGACCCAAAATCTCCAGAGAGCAAACGGTTTACGTGAGATAAATCTCTCCGAAATGACCGGGAGAATTTTGTCTCAATATTGTCATTTGGATCAACACACGCGTCTGCAATTCAGCTAAACTGAAAGCATGACAAAAACAACTCGAAAGAAAAAATATTTCGGAAGAAATTCTTTCCAATTAAATATTGAAGCGCTTTCACAATTAAGATTTAAAATCAGACAGCATTAGCATAGGAAGTCAGAACCAACACGCAAGTCTTACGCAAGGTTACCAGCAATAAATTAGTGCGGAAAAGGATCGGGAGAAAAAAGTGATCAACGGAACAGGCAACGTCCGCACCAGCAAAGAAGAACAGCGACGAAGAAACGACTTTCTTTTTTCTGTGAGCTCACCAACATCGGTCGGAGGGGCTCCAACAAAAATGATTCTTCGTCGATCCATGAAATACCAGACAAATAATAGCGTAATTCAATATTTGCCTCTGTTACATGAAACAAAGAAAATCAACGTGTGTCCATGAAATACTGGACAAATAATGCAATTCAGCGTTTAATTGTCTCCGTAATACGACACAAAGAGAGTTAAAGTGTGCCCATGAAATACAGGACAAATAGATTAGATTATAGATTAGATTATAGGTTAGTTTAAGCGTCCCAAACCGCTACAAAAAAGAGCGTATCGAAGAGAGGAAGGAGGAAGGCATCATTTAGTATGGATATTAGGGACTGCGGAATCTATGCAGAAGGGGCATAGAAACAGTAAGTTGAGAATGAAGTTCATGAAACAAGATAAAATTTGAAGAAAAAAAATAGTAGGTGCTGAAAAAACAGAACAGCAGTGTGAACTGAAAAAGGTGGTCCTTTACATAGCAAAAAATATTTTATTTCAACAAAAAGAAGGCCTACCTAACTCTCAGCTCGGACCCTCACACATTTCCCCCCTAGGAGCACTAATTCCCATAGATACAATAGTTGTATCCACCTGAGGGGTGCCGGACAAATGATGTAACTCAGTATTTGTCCCTGCAATCCGACACAACGATAATAATCAACGCGTGAAATGAGAGCAAGTATGGGACGCATGGCACAGTGACATGCAGATACTTTTACAGGTCGTAAATGAAATGAGCATTTGATTGAAACGAACTTCATCATTGAGTTGCCATTGCCAAAACGTGATAAAAAGCGAAAATACACATTTACGGACAGGCTTTGCTAGAGATAACAGTGAAATCTGCTCCCAAATACACGTACTTCAATAAATCGAACCTCTAGGCATGTCTATCTCAGAAAGTACACCTAACCAGGAAATGTTTCTCTGAATCTGCAATTCAAAAAGTAGAAGCCATCGTGGATGTGTTGTCGGCGAGTTTCTTGAGAAAAGCGCCGGAGGACAACAGTCATATCGCGGTAGCGACCAAATAACAATTTACCGAAAATGAGATTGGAGCAGAGATGCACGGCACGCAGGTTACGAACCTCCAAACAAGACGCGCAATATTTATCTTCCTCAACTCAAGTGGATATCGCAAGGAAATATTCTCCGAGACAAATGACACTCGGCATACTAAACGGATTTGTTACCGCAGCTACAGCAGAGGTGATTTGAAAGTGGCACAAAAAATGAGCGCCACGAGAAATTGGACTGAATGGATGAAATACGTACGACCACCAGAGCTGCTGTGGAGAAACCGTTCTGGTAAAAAAAATTGAGGATTGGATTTGATTAGATGTTAGCTCACGTTTCTTTAACCACAACAAAGCCGTTCCAAAGAGAGGAAAGAGGAAAACACCACTTTGTACGGAGTTAGGGAAACGTGGAGCCTATCCATAAGGTGCACAGAAACAGCAAGTCAGGAAGGAAGGTTATAAAATGAAATGTAAGTTGAATAAGAAAGTGGTAGGTACTGAAAAACACGACGGCAGGGAACCGAAAAAGATGGTCCGTAACAAAACCAAAAATCTATTCTAACAAAAAGAAACATACCTAACCTTTAGCTCGGGACCTTACATATTCTCACTGGGAGCGCTAATTCGAATAGTTATAATAGCTGTATCTTTCCTTGAGGGAAAAATTCGAAGATTATGGAAAATATCCCATATTGGCACAGGAAGATCCTTCCGTCACTCATAACTTCATTCAAAATACTAAAATACTGGTAGGACCGAGGTCAAGCTTTTAACACGTACGCAAAATCCAACACATAATAAAATTTCACTCTTGCTTACCAACATTTATTCTTATCTAAATTCTGCCAAGTAGCCGACGAAAACAAACTGACCAGGGGTTTCAGGGGACTTTCACTGTATTTTCCTGCGGAAAAGTTTACAATCATTTCAGAGAGCACTTAATTTCGAACAGAATATGACAACGTATACAAAGGGGGATAGAGAAGGAACACGGAGCTCGTATGTTCAACGTAGCCGCCATACAATCCTATACCGATTCGGAAACGAGAACAAAAGAGAGTCGGGGAGCAGCGAGACCCTGCAGGAAATTGGATCAATTGTAGTGAGGCACGTTCCATGTAGCTAGTATTTTACGGCCTTAGACGGACGATTGTTTTGTCGGACAGGCGCCTTTAATGAAAGCTGACAAACAAACTAGGCCGTCGTGAAATGACGGCTTGCACACCCGACCCTGGGCACTACCAACGTCACCAATGCCCATTGGCCTTTTTTTCTACATTTTAAGATGATAGCAGAATCCTTCTTCATCTCATGAAAAAGGATCCATTCACTTCGTTGTAGGGAAATGAAAGTGTGAAGTCTTCCACCAGTTTCTCAATGACTCCCAACATTAGTGAACGGAGATCTCGTGACATGAGATCTCGCGTAAACTCTAAATTCAACATTTCATCGTACTTCTTGTTCTCGTTTAGTAGTTACTCAAACGAGGCCTGTCATTCACATCCTCCAAGAAGCTCGAAAGTTAAAACGGCTATCGATGACGTAACAGCTAACAATTAGTATTTTCTTTTGAAATTATCTCATTTCAACCAGTTATTCCCTTGGAGCAAGAAAAAGTAATGCTTAAAAATATCCCCTGTGACAGTATTTTTTGTCAGGGACAATAAAAGGACGATCGAATTAAAATTGTATGTTCTACCTTTAGTGTTGAATGATTTTCGTACACTCTGTAAAGATTTCATTACTCTAAAGTGATTTCATTATTTACCTTCTATGCTCAGAATGAAACAATTGAAGACCACTAAATCAACTCACAACTGAAATAAAAAAATGGTTTAAAACTGCTTGAAATAAAAAGTGAGCTCCCTGGTGATATTTCCATTGAATTTAGTGACTTCATCCGAACGTCGAATCTTTCTGAGTATTTTTTTGCGCTATTTTGACGAGACAAGCTTCAGTACCGTAATAAAGGGATAATATTGAAGAACCTTCCTTTTGTATCCTCTTGACACTCGGGTAGGTAAAGCACTGGGAAGTCTCGCCCCAATCACTAAGTTAATTACTTCTATGAATAGATCAAATCGATTGTTTCACCGTCAAGTGTGCAGCGCTCGCGGTTTAATTAGTTCTCAGAGAAAGCAAACCGAGTTGAACTCATAAGTAGGTCTTCTGGGGAACTGCAGATCCATTATGGCCAAATGATTAGAAGTACCGGATTTCTAGGTAAAGCCTATTGTTCAAACAAGGCTGAATAAAAAGTTGAATTATCGAGCTACTTCGACTTCACAAACTTTCAGAAATATAACTAATAACTAGAGCTACCATCCCAAAAGTAAGTTTATTTCATCAATATTAAAATTGAAAAGTAATGAGCTATTTAAATTCCTTCTATTCTAAAACAATAAGTTCAAAATGGCGCAGTCTAAAAATATCCGCTATCATGAACAATCACAAGTTCAAAATATCGCAGAGTCTACAAATTTCAAATTCACACACAAAACCACGAAGTAAGTACAACACACAAATAGTTTATGGAGAGAATTCATCAAGAATGAGGCACGAGTCTTCAATCACGTCGATGCTCAGCTCAGGCACAGTCGCGCCGCAGTAACGAGAACAGAACCAATCTACAGACGGCTAAGCCCGCAAGTAAGAGTGGCTCTCGGCTGCAGCTCTAACCAATATTTTGGTCTGAATAACTGAGTGTCTGAACAAACTAGAGTCTAGTGGATGACTTTCAATCCCGACAATAGCGAAGAGCACGCGAAAATTGCTATTCTCCATATTCACTATGATGATGGATTCGTACTAACGAAACGCAAAATGAAATTTGTTTACCACGTAAGGAAAGAATGGCTACATTTCTTCCGTCACATGAGCATAAGATTTTTATAGAACGCTATTGGACATAAATACGTCATGAGCAGAAAAACTTTCAGAACAATATTTAACATAAAAACAACGTCGTGAACAGAAAAAACTTCAAGAACGATATTCAACATAAATACAACGCTAAGTCAATATTTGTCAACGTGAATTGAAGCTAACATTTCATGGGATCTCCTCGAGCGACCGATCGTGAGAAGAAAAAGGCAGGCGTAGAAGAAGGAAACGAGAAGAGCCGGCAAGGGGGGCCGGAGACGAGGTCTGAAAGAGTTCTTTGATGGTGAACAGCTTGCGGTGCTTCGTGGAGCAGCGAAGTTTACAGGTCAATTGTAAACAAATGCGACACCAATACTCGAGCTTTCCTCTGTAAACAAATATCGTGACGAAAACTTGGCGCTCCCAAAATGAACGATTATGCCATGAAAAAAGAACACGTTTCTGTTTGATAATAAGCTTTTAGCCCCTATAATAAGAACTGGACCTATGGTGAATTAGAAGTTATTCAACCATAAATACATAAAATAAGCCCAGAAAGCTTCGATAAAGCGTTATCCTCGTAGATGTTACCAAAAAAATTACAACAAAATCCTAATCCGTTCGAAAATCACTACATCGCTGGGCTAAAACTAAACACTTCAACTTTACCTACGAGTGTCATACTCTGCCTCCCTTTAACTTTACCTCTCTTTACCTTCAACCAAGTACAGAATATTGCAAAACCGCAGGAGTTCAGCATGCGCACAGAAGCACAGATGCGGGGGAGCTCAAGAGGAAGCGACAGTGAAAGTGGACCAAGTTTCAAAGATGAGTTAACTGCTGCAGCAAGTAGGTCAACTCTCATGAGTAGTTGAGTTAGGAAGAGTGCAGACGCTACGTGGGTAGAAAGAAATATGATACAGCTACACAGACTCCCAAAAACTTTGAAAGAAGCAATTTCTAGATCCCATCAGCTTGTGGGAATCTTGCGAAAGCCCTGGGTCTGAATTAGAGTGAAGGCAACATAGAGCTTTCGAGCGAATGGGATTCTCGTTGCTTTTAATTTGTGCTCTTGGAGATGGCTGGAGGGAGAGAGAGGAAGGGGAGAAGGGTCCTGTATTCTGAGCCTGGAGGCGACAGGCAGGCGAATGAGAGCAGAGAGCGTAATGTAAAGCGACCTAGGGATTACCTCTCCTTGTCCGATAGATTCAAGAGAAGCAGGGAGGTAAGGAGACTTCGAAACCGAGTTACATACACTGCCTCAGCACTTTACTAGCTTGGACAGGTGTTTTGAGATGTTACATCGTCATTGCCTTATTCGAAAAGGATTTGAATAATAATAGCGGCCTATACGTATGTTTTATAAAGGTACAGTGAACGGGAACAAAACTTTCTAAAAATCATTTAGAGGAAAATAGTTATTAGAAGATAACAGCACAGCATTTTACAGCATTAAAATAAATCACAACTCATATCTACATACATGGCGTTATTTTTTACTCGATTAATGAGATGTAAGTTAGTTTGATTCAATTCACTAATAAAAATCTTTCGCTTGAAACAATAATTGAACTTCCGCTAAGAACTTCCTTTCAAATATTAATCAACACTTATAAAAAATTATGAATAGCATTGGCAAACAAAGAACACATCAATGCACTCGACTCGATCGCTGTACGCTTTTTCACAACTTTTTCAACTCCCAACACAATGACCCTACTCAAGTGTCAGTTTCTTCAAGAACTGAACGTCGTTTGACGACAGAAGTGCGACAACCGACAAGGCTCACTGCCGCAAGCGCCAAAAATAGACATCACTGGTAGCATGCAACTCTATCCGAATACAGAGCAATACGAGTATCACACGAAGGAAAATCAGTAGTACAAAAATCTAGCTACAGCTATAAAAACTGGAATCGGACCAACTGCGCCAGAAACGCATTGAATTGTTCTCAAGTTCCCACAGCAGAATGGGAACACGGGCTGCCGCGGACGGACAGCGCAATTAAATACCGCAATGAGATTCCAATAGCAACGAAAGCGGCGCTCGTGTCTCTTCTGAAAGCATATTTAATGGGCTTATAAAAATTGGGCAAGTGTGCAACCACGATAGAAGACCACCACACCAGTTGATAAGGTCATGCCGCAGACCGAGTGGTGAAGCCTTGCTCTTTAATGAAGGGCTACGAAATGCAGCAAGTGATAGGGAGACACAAAGAACACCAGACCCTCCCTCGTCTTGAGTTCAACGAACCTATAATGCAACGGACGAAAAATACAGCGAAGAGCACGCGAAAATTGATATACTCTCTACATTCATCAAGGAATTCATAGCACTAACATAAGTCCTTAAGTCAAATAAGAGTAAAAATCAATTGAACGCAAAGTACAGTAAAACTGAATAAAATATTAGGTGATTAGCATTTTAATACAACGAAAACTCAGGGGTGAACTTCGTACACGAAATAATTCGAACAAGTACAACTAAATTAAATTCTAGTAGCTGACTCACTGACACAACTTGGCATGCTCGAAAAAAGCAATAAATTAGCCTCGACTTCCGCACTTGCATCAAATGTCAGTTCGGAATTGGACTTTCTTTTAAGAATCAATCAAGCAAAAGAGAAGGCCACCTCCCATTATTCAGTTAGACTGCGTTCGTTGCCAGAACGGCAGTGACGCCACATGACGCGTTGACTCGCGTGCCGAGCTCCTCAGCGGCATTTTAGGGCAAACTCATCCGAATGAATGTATAGTAGCCGAAGTAGTTGAGCATAAACCTTTGAGCAACTCTTGCAGGGAATTGCACTAGAAGTTGGACAGGCGGGCAGGCAGGCAGTGAGTGCTACGGAGCGTGATAGCGGTGCGTGGCAACTGCAGGCTGATCGATAGCTGAGCCACATTGCCACACATCGCTATCAAAACAGTACAAGCGATAATGACTTTTTCCTTGAGCTATTGACACAATGCCGAGAATTTTCTAGCGTCAATGAGAAAACTTTTGAAAAGGCGAGCAGAACGTTTGCATGCAAGCGATTAGATCGCTTCCGAGTCGTCCCCTCGAGCAGAGATGGCATAAGGGAACAGGGCCTGGTAATTCCAGCAGAGGCAGTTAATGTTAATGGCTCTGGATAACTTTGCTCCAAACTCATACTACGATATTTAACGATACAAAATC
>JACJUY010001503.1:3127-70007 GCA_014220935.1 Platorchestia sp. MABIK | reverse complement strand
TCGTGTAATACATTAGGTAAGCTTTGTGCAGCTGCTAACACAAACTAACGAGCTATAGGCAAGTTTCGCCGTAACTTTACAGCCGAGCAACAGGCCTCGGCCCGTCTACTTTATAGTACCGAGCTATCCTTAAGTCTTCTTCAATGAATAAACGATGCACCTAAATGCCCTGCAATTCTCAAAAACTTTCAGCGCAATGCAAACAACAGCGCAAAGTAGAAAAAAACTTTTTTCAGACTAATTTAACATCTTTGGCAAAGCTGAAACAGATTGGCAAATGAAAATTGAGGAAAATTACTGATGCTTATTATCTAAAGCTATTGACTGCTAAACACGTAAATTTTCAATCGTACCAATATCAAAACTTACAGCTTCATTTAATTCAGTGGTGTGTATTCAAAAATAAAATATTTCAGCTTTTACATGCACTTGTAATGATGACTGACTGTCTTGAGTGAGGCAAGATTGACAACTGAAACGGCGGGGCACTTCAAAGCTCAAACTTCGCGTACTTCGTTTTGTAGGCCAGGATGTGTTTTACAAAAGAAAAACATTTCAAAAAGTAAAATAAAATAAATGGTTTGAGTTCACTACTTACAAGTTTAGCAGACGAACTCAATGGCTGACGACCATTTCAACTACAGGTGAAAATAAACATCCAAGGCTTTTGACGAAAAGGCTAAAAAACGATAAGATCCCACATTTCTCACGGGATTCAGTTATTAATCTTTAGGTTGTGAGTTGAGTTTCACGAGAGCAGATGAAAAGGGACTGGCATCGGTTTATAACTGTCATGTTTAATGGTCAGTAATAGGAGAGAAGATCAGACGCGAGAGCGGTAATGGCTATGGACATTGGACAGACGGGTGGTGGTGGAAAGGCGGCCCTTCCAAAATTCCTCGCACGATTCCCGGGCTAACGACGGACAAGAGGACGTGAGGGCACAAATGAAAAGGATTCTGCCAGCCTTGAATGGAGGGCTCACAGAGTCGGGGGAAAACACAGTCTCACCAGGGATAACATTCAAGGCCAAAATGATGAAACGGAACAAGACTATCGTTACCTCATCTCAACATGAAATATGTTGACCATTACAACTTTTGGGTTCTACATGAAATATGTTGACCATTACTACTAGAGTAATGGCCAAACTTCACGTACTTAAACAAGTACAGCAAAAAAGTAAAAAAAAGTCGATGACTGATGTTAGGCACTCTTATTGAAGTTACACACGCCATAGCAATCGAGTAATATTCGCACGAAAATCTTACAGCAAGAAGCGTTCTTAATGTATATTTTTACCGTTTTGCTCTCAGTTCATTCAACCATGTCGTATATATATGACCTACTGCGGTATCAACACCAATCAGATAAAACGGCCTTCATACTATGGAATTCTTAAAAACCAACATGTCGACTTTCATAACATTTTAGAAACATACGGTTTTTTTTTTCCTACACAAATTGCAGAAGCTACTGCCATCCGCAGAACGTAAGCGTTTCATTTCAATTACCATCACATCCACGGTAACTACATTATCTCAGTAAAATTCAACTTTATTATCGTGACCTCTCAGTTTATCAGAGTAGACTCCAAAAACGAGCGCACACGGACAACTATGAGCACTTACTACATGCCTTCATAACGACACTCTTGTTAACTAAATCAAGCGCAGCAACTCCTAACAACAAGATAACTGAACAAAAACTGCCACTACCACTGAATGCATCGGAGAGAAACCTTAGCACTTCCTAATTACTTCAAGAGCTCCTCGACAACAATGGAACTGAACAAAAAGTGACGTTACCATAAATTTCCATTGGGAGAAGCACAGCAACAAACCCAGGTGAGGTTATTATAGAAGCGGAAATGTTTCAAGAAAATAATTGCCTCGTCACATCCGCAAGACGAGCCGTCGCGCCAGCATTGCTCGCATTCCTCAATAGATGAACACTGCTGAGAACAATAACCCCGACACTTCTTTTTTGTTCGGTGAACACTGATGATAACGAAATCTTAAATACAAATACGATGCAGTAAAAGCCGATGAAGTATAGACGAGGCGAGAAACACAAAGCAACGCAATATGAAGCACTCTTCAATAAAAGAACAATAAAAACAATGAGAATTAAAACCTATGCACTTTTAGCAAACAGTAATACGAACGAAATTGTCGAACAAAACAACAGGCGATGAAGTTACAGAAAAAAAACGACACGACCCAATGCAGGAACATAAATTATGCAATGAATGACGAGTACAGGGCTTGAGGATTATAACCTTAATACTTTTGTCTTGCTCTGCAAGCAACAATGAGAAAAAATCGCAGAGCAGGGTAAAAGACGACGTGAGAAAAGGGGCACGACGCAACACAGCAAAGCACAACAGTTGCGTCCTGTGCTCAGGCGCCTAAAAAGTCGATGGCTATGAAAATAGACACAAAAATCTGCTGAGCGCTGGAAGTTAGCCAATTAAGATAGCAGAATGAGAGTCCTTGGGAGCGGTGAAAGTCAATTATCGGTGCGAAGCATGTGTATTGCAAACACTCATTAAGCGAGAAAGTTTCTAACAACGTTGGATTCAGCTAAGAACTACCGATGGATCGAGAGCGAATGTTTTCCTCAGTGAACAAATGACGTTCAATGAAAATGCACAAGATATTGGCTCCAAAAATTGCATGAATAAATAATACCAAACTGAATAAATTTTCAGAATTACATAACAAGAGTATCACAATCAAGATGGCAATGTGTTCAGTTTTGTTCGCACTGCTGCTAAAATGCCGTGATCAGAGCTATTTAACTATGATCCTAAACGGAGCTCAAGGTAGTGCTCAAATGTTTTCTCAAGGGGATGTCACCGTTGTATCAAATTTTCCATCACATATCGAATGAATAATTACTGCGAAAGCACAAGGCAGTGAAAAATTCTCGACATTTCAACGATTTTTAGAAAAGTCAACAGCCAATGATCTCTACCTCGGGAACTGAGAAAGATTATCGAAACGTCACTCATAACAAATCCAAGTGAGACATTCCTGCCACTGAAATACCGGCAGTAAAAATTTACTCAAAAGTGACCCGGAATTATTCATCAACACGAAAACGTTTCGAACACAAGATCGTTTTCAATCTCACAAAAATGACCAACTTCTATTCTGTAGAATTCGAATGACTGGCTACAGATTCAAAACGGCATGTTATTAAAAAATTTTTTTACTTCCTTAAAGAACACGAAAATAGGGGAAAAGAAGTAGAGAGAACCAAGAGAGAGATGCACACGCTAACTGTATTATAAAGTAACGATACGTCGATAAAAAGACAAATAAAGACAACTGTAGAAAAAGAGTAACTCCGTCAACTCCTGAAGCAATCAATTAATTTTTCGTGGGCAGCTGAAAGGCAGAAAAACAAATGCCAGATGCGCACACAGGTTGACTAACGCTACTACAGCAAGGCTCACATTTGCATCACCTCGAGACTGTTGCATTTCCAAGAATTCTCACAAGTCCGTCACAAAGTTCACTTTTTGGACCATCAAACAGCGGAATGGCAAATTACTGGACATTCAATCATGAAAAATAAATAATTAAATAATCGCCCACATCACGAAATCATTGTAGATAAGTCCACCAATCTGAATTAACTACCTCGGGAGGTTAAAGCCAATCAACGTCAGGCAAATAAAAGTATGAAAACAGCAATATAAACCCTCATAAAATCCCGTTTTAAGACAACGGGGCATATATCGTCAATAAATAATCACCCATCATCTTTGTCTCAATCATGGAACCAGTAAACTAGAAGCGTAAATTAGAATTCAACGTAAAGTCTAGAAAACTAGCTATAAAATGCCAGTAGTTCTGAAATAGCAGTAACTTGACGAGCATCAGCTCGTAGCGGCGAAATTTAGTCGCCCGTACGATGCCAGTCATGGCAGAATAAAAAGACAATCATGACTAACGAGTGTACAAACATGACATACAAAAATAGCCTTCCATTTAACTACATTGCTTTACTGCATGTAAAATTTATTTTGGATTTCACGGCACACCGAAAATACAAAGGACGGTCACCTAACTCGAGACAAATATTCAAGGACGACATCTAATCCTGCACCGCGAATAATAAAAAATTTATACACTCAACATTTTAAATCGCACGTAAAGAACAAAAATCAACTTGATACCTAGCAGTATTAAAACCCGTTAGACCTAATCTAATATCTAATAGAATTTTTCACACCACGAAATTAGAGCGAGCGTCACCTACCCATACGGTGTCTCATCTTAAGCGCACAGACCTAAACCTAATCAAATTTCTAATAGAACTTTTTCCAAGCACAAAATAAAAGCGACCGTCACCTACCCATACGGCATCTCATCTGAAGCGCACGGATCAAAACCTAATTTAGTCTCTAACAAAACTTTTCTGAACACAGAATTAGAGCGAGCGTCACCTACCTATACGGACCTAAACCTAATCTATACCTGACAGAACTTTCCTGAACACAAAATTCGAGGGAGCGTCAGTACGGCATCTCATGTGAAGCGTGCACGAGGAGAAGAACAAGAGAGCGGCACCAGAACCGCTGCAGGAGGTCGGCCCGCTGGTTAAATATAAGCAGCGCGTGTATGTAGGGTCACAAAAACAGCAAACACAGGCCAGCGGTAGCTGCTGTGCTCCTCCTCCAACTTGTGCGCTAAAAAATGCCTCGCAGCCAACCGTGCGCGCTGAGCAACAAAACAGGTAAACAAACAGCGCCACAGAATACCTAAGCCCACAACTCCGCGTAAAGTATTCAAGGCTCCTTGAGAGTCCAACAAACGTTCACTTCAATTGTTCGCGCGTATAAGTTCGTCTTGATTGATAATCACTAAATTTTAACAATAGTATGTAGTTGAAACTAGTAAAAAGACTTCAATCCCATACGCTGTTAGTTAATTGTACCGGATACGCTCATACATTGAGTAAAGAAGTAATTGCCACAAACATATTACGAATTTATCATACAGAACTTACTACGAAACAATTTTCTGGGATAATTTAATGGTACACCAAAAAGGTTAAAACTATAAATTGATCATAAAAGATAATGCGTTCAATTGTTTCAACTCGAATATCATCATCCATCAAGAAGCGTTTGCAGCGGGAGATTAAGCATTCTCTCTTTGCATCAGTATTTCTCGATGTGGATAAGAGTGATAAAGACGTTTCACTTTCTGCATCAGTGCAATCATGTGAGCGCACATTATCATTCTACTTGACACAAAAAAAATCACTTAAAATCCCCTCAGGGGGAGACAACTATTGTATCTATGGGAACTAGCACTCCCAGGGGGAAAATGTGAGGACCCGAGCTGAGAGTTAGGTAGGCCTTCTTTTTGTTGAAATAAAATGTCTTTGTTGTGTTAAGAACCATCTTTTTTCGATTCACTGCTGTCCTTTTTTCTTCAACACCTACTACTTTCTTCTTCGACTTTAATCTTGCTTCATGAACTTCTTTCTCAACGTACTGTTTCTATGCCCTTTCTGGATAGATTCTGCGTTCCCTTAACTCCATACTGAATGGTGCCTTCCTCCTTCCTCTCTTTGGATCGCCTTTGTTGCGGATAGGGAGGCTTAAATAATAATCTAATCTTATCATGAAATAAAATCCCATGGACAAGATGACGATCTGGTTAGAAAATGAAGACAATCTCAGCTTCACAAACTTCTCAAGACGCAAAACCACATCACGTTGTGGAGGAACTTACAAAAGCAACAAATCAAGGACAAACGCAATTGGCCTAGCCGAGTACACATGTAACACATTAGATGTGAGCCAAGTCATGAAGGCGAATCAGGGGTAACTTGTCATCGAAAGGCGCGAGTCTCGCTGCAGAGCAGTTTTGAGAGGAACTCTTCACACCCGAAAGTAAGTTTCATCAATGTAGAGTCACGCTTTAGAAGCTAGAGAGAAGCTCATTTGTCGGCGCAAGCGACAACACAGACGGCGTTTGAAGTCATAAAACCTAGCAGACTACACAGGCAAGCCCAGCCAGCTCGCTCCAAGAGTAGGACGTGAGACCAAGGTCGGATGGCTCTTGTAACGGGTCGAGCGTTACTTCAGTTGTCCATAAATCGATGAGCGATACACGAGGCTCTAAATGAGCCCTGAGGGGGAGTGCGAGGAGTGCTCCGCTCAGATAAAAGCCTCGGATCACAGCACGACAACAAGCACACCGTGAGTCGCTGATACTGAGAGATAGCGTCCAAATGCGAGCTCAAGTGCGAGATAAGAAATCCTTACACGAAACTGTCTCCTCCAAGACAAAAAAAAACGATCACAAAATTTATAGAATATAACAGTACTCGAACAAAGCTAATCTCTGCCCCAATTATCCAACTATTAACTTACGGACATGAAACTTCATAATTTTGATTAAATTACTCAACACAAAGGGAGACTCGCTCATGCCCTTTGGTACTATTGAAAAACGATAAAAAAAAACAAAGAAAACGATACCTCAACCAGAAAATAAATATGGATGGCAATATAAATTTAAAATATGGCGGCAGGGTTGCATGCGAGCTAAACCCAGTTTCACGCTCCAGCGAACACTACCTGAGAACTAATGTATGGAATATTTTATATTGATTTGAACCCGAGTAAATTGACTTACTGCAATATGTTGCTAGCGTTTCAACTCGGAATTTTAAAAGCTCGATCGCAAGATTTTGTTTATTTGCACCGCACGCTGCCAGCAGTAACTTGGAGTGCCCAATTTTTCAAGTTCACTTTTTTCTGAAACAAAATTTGGTCAAAAGGACTACTGCACTTGGCAACCCTGCAGAGTTCCCAGATGCTGTGTGATTTCCATCGCTAGATTTTTTTGGTTTGGTCGGACGAATTGCACAATTTTGGCCAGAAAAGAGACCTAACAGGCAACCCTCGCAACAGTTCAAAACGAAAAAAATGTACAAGCAGAATGGATGCAAGCAGGCAGCGTAGTACATATTCAGTGCGAAACGCCACACTCACTCGCAGCATTTCATGTCTCGAATAATATTCCAAAGTGGTATTGTTGGGCATATCAAAGCGACAAATAAACCACTCGAGGAGTGGAGCCTTCCCGAAATTAAACCAGAATGTATTAAAAGAATAAAACACCATTGAGGATGGCAGAAAATGAAGTGCTGCAAGCATGATGTAAAACCATGGTGAGAAATGTGTGTGGAATAAATTAATTAATGAGAATGGAATCACAAACTTAGTTTGAGAGAATATATGACTATGACAAATTCGTCGATCTAAAACGACAACACAAACGAGAATTAAATGCTACAACAGGACGAATGATGGCAATAGAAGATTTCTCCTATGAGTAATGGAACATATATTTCATCAATATGTGACCATGACAAATAACCTTACGAGAGAGCCGAAAGAGAATAACACATAATTACAAAGCCTAAATAACTGCCGTGTCATCAGTGATGGTGCCAGTATTTGCTCGATGTCCTCAAGATACAAAGAAGAATTGATTACCTTATCAAGTGTTATCGTGATTCAGGTTGCACACGGGGCGAGCAAGATTTAATCACTAGAGAATTCGAGTAAAAATCTAACATAACTTAGCGCAGAACTCATCAGCCACCATTAGCGATGAGTTCACTTTTGCATTCTACACGAAAAACTATATTCCAAACAAGAAAAGTCGTCACACAAAATACTATAGTCCAATTCATCTAAAAAAGTTCTAATGCTAATATTTGAAACAAAACTATCCACTAATAGAAAAGATTTGCAACTGAATGAAAACTTCATAACATTTCATCACCAATTCCAACAGATGGCGATAAAAAACAAATAACAATGCAATACAATGGCTAAAATAATAGCGGCCCTTAATGCCATGACATACAAGCTCAGTTAAGATTCAAGCGACATCACTCAATGGATCACTTTTTATATTAGCCTCCAAAATCGTAACCACTAAATAATAAGGAGCTCTATATTACAAAGTAAAAGAAATCAATCAAAAATAATGACCATGCTGAGACACATGTGATTCGTAACAGCTGAGCTTGTGCTTTAGAAACACATTGCACCGCGGAAACCCGGAAATATAACTTCTATTCAAATTGAAGCTAACGTTAAGTGGAACAAAATAAATTAAACGGAAAAAAGGCACTTAACTGTTCGCAATCGACGTACAATACGCTGAACGCATAACGTACGCGCAAGAACGCATTTAGGTTGAAGGCAAAAACAAAGACTCAGGCGTGTGGCGTTACAAATGTCAGAAACCAGTTGCATGCCTCCGGCTCATTGGTTCAATGACAGAATAAAAAAAAGTCTCCGCCTTTGTTAAACTCATCCATTTGCTCCACCACTAAATGACCTCTTCAAATACGTAGGTAAGAAATACCTTTCTCTAAATGTGTACTTTGCAGAAAAGAAAAATCCATATTGTGGATGAGAGAGTGTCTTCGAAGTACAGCCATGAACAATGGCACAAATGACGCACGCGATGATGGCACAAATAATGGCATAGATGTGTACTTCGAAAAAGAAAAAAACCCACGCTATGGTCGCGAGAGTATCTTCGAAGCACACCCATGAATAATGGCATAAGTGACACACGATGATGGCACAGATAGTACAGCCATGAATAATGGCACAAATGACGCACACGATGGCACAAATGTGTACTTCGAAAAAGAGAAAAATCCACGCTGTGGCTGCGAGAGTGTCTTCAAAGTACAGCCATGAATAATGGCACAAATGACACACACGAGGAGGCCAGCGCCAGCAGATTATAATTATCACCGGAGGTCGAGGCCATGTATTGCCAAACATCACTAGGCAGGGACAATAATGAAGCTCGGAGTCACAGCTTTAAACCGCTCATTCTTGCGCTGACTATAATGACGACTATCAGGTAAGCACGTCAGGGACTGTAACATTCCCTCGAGCGCTCAAATCCAGTAGATATGCAGGCGTTTGGTAACGATTATAAATAATTTTTACAACGATTACAACTCATTCTTGCGCTTACTCTAATAACGATTTTCAGGGAAGCACACAGGGGCTGCAGCTTTTTCTCGAGTGCTCAAATCCAGTAGATATGTAGGGGGTTTTCGCGATACATTGCGGCATCGCTACACTAAAACACTCCATTGAATAAAGCACAACATTCTACAGAACGACTGCAATGGAAATAAATTTAAACCGATATTTTTGTTGCATCAAACTGCACAGATTCACCCTCACGTAGCATAGCATCCGTTAAGGGAACTCCTGATAAAGCAACTCCTTTCCGATTATTTTATATTTCATGAAGCTGAAGAATCGCGAATTGTTCCCGCAGTTTTGTAGCTTTCACCGTCAAATGAATCTAAAAATCGAACCGTACTTCCTTCTATAAGTTTTATAGGAACCCAGGTTCAAGGACACAATCATGATAACACCGAATCACGGCTTCTAAAATGCATGGACTTCAAGCCTGCAATCTTGCACACACCCTCGATCAAACCGACATAACAAGCGAAGTGAAGCCAAGTGCTATTTAGGCATCGCAGCCACAGCGACACTTGAGCAGAGCATTGACAAGAGCAGTAACTGAGGGAGCCAGTTCCGCCTTGACACGTTGACAACGATTCGTTCAGTTAGGTTGTGAGTAGCAAAATTGAAAAACCAATTCCACAACTCAAATCCATTTTTTTTCTAAAAAGTGTAAAAAAATAGAATTGCACGATAATATTTCATCTCGCATGCTAAAATCAATTTCGAGAAAGGTGAGGAAATAATTGAAATGTTATTCATTTATGCCGGTATGCAGACGAGTAATTTAGCTAGTGGTACACATACGTCCCAGTACGCAGTCAACGCGTTTATTAGCGCAGCTCGCATGTTACTCACGACACGCGGACAAAGAAGCACACACGAGTCTAATTGACGAAGAGTATCTGGTCGATGAACACAACGAGATAGCACTTACAGAGCTTTTCGTTAATCAGTAATAACAAAGATATAAAGTAGCCTACCAAATACATGGTATTATGGCACAAAGAGTAGTAATCTCACATTGTGTTCAGGGTTGAGTGAGGTAATTTAAGAGTCAACTGCTAACACAAAACACAATCGATGGCCGTCACAACACTTGGCAGCAGCGCACTCACGTTACAGGGAGAGTAACAGGGCGAATGTGCCGTGGAAAGAGTTAAGGAGGTCATGTACATCGCCGCCTGTCATCCGTCACTCTCAATCATGTTTCATTTGACATTAGACATGCGCACCCAATGCCTGCAGAGAAGCCAAGCCTCCCTGCGTGCTGCCACTGTCAAGATGACGTCAACACACCACGCTTAAAATAAGATGAATTTCCATTGCGAAATGGATTTAAATGAAGGCTGTAAACATTACGGGGGATTCAAAATTTACTAAGAAATTTTCAATTGAATGACAATCTAGCTGGAAAAACACCAGAATACGCTTCTTTCAAACAACGTGTACCGCAACCGCACGTTACGCGAAGATAAGGAGATAAGGAGGTAATCAGGGAGGTCTTTCAGACAAAAATTCGGCTACAGATAACGTCACGAACGCCTGTAAAATAGCGATAACATTTACGACATGCTGGATGTCTTTACGAGAAAGTTGGCGTACGCAGAACAATATAACGAGCGATGAAGCAATAATGTACATAAAATGATGTCAAGTCTCAATTGAGAAAAATAGTTCTTAACGGGTAAAAATAATTAAAAAATTAGCAGAAATAGTGAACTTCAAGTCTTCAACTAGAATCAGGAAATAATCTTCAGTTAAAAAGATACATCATCGAAGCTGGCCTACACTCCCTTCGACTTTTTTAGTAGTTTAAAAACTGGTGCAGCTGACTGCTTAGCCAACAATCGGGACAGTAATACGATATAAAATGTAAAACATTTGATGGAATAGCTCGGAAAGAATGCACAAATACGTAGAAAGTGAAACTTTCTTCTCAAGAAACTTGAGCGCCCGAAACAAAAGACCACAAACTACGAAGACAATTTGGAAAGGCGCCATAACAAGAGAAGATTTAACAAGATTAAATTTTCAGAACATAATTACCGCAAAAGAAAAGTTTCAATGGACTAACTCGGCAAGAACAACTTTGGTCTGTAATTACAAGGGAACTCTTAGGCTGAAGTTATCGACTAGAACGGTCTAATGAGCTCTGAGCTTGCTCGACCACTGCAAAAATAACATCACGCTCCGTCAGCTTCCTGCATCTCGGCTCTGCCAAGAACATCTGCAGGTGTTGACGTGCGACTCAAGTCATATGCTTTCCCTTTCGAAAAAAATCAAAGTCGTGAAATTTTCAATTTATTTGCGAGTTTTTATCAGGAAAAATGCATGTTGGTGATGATAAAAATTTACAGAAATAAAAACGTACGGAAATTATGGGAAAACAAAGACGTTATGCTTTGAAGTGGACAGATCATAAAATTAATAAAAATTTAATAATGAAATTATTTCCCAATACAAGGCTTTTTATTTAATAAATTCTTGACTGGGATATTAATAAATCAAATGATATCGGTGTTAATCCTCAAACGTATAAGTACATCGTTTAGTACCATTCATAAACCAGAACATATACTGAGCAATGAGAGCATTCATAAACCAGAACATATACTGAGCAATGAGAGCATTCATAAAGCCGTACCCAAAAAATTCGAGTACTTCGTCGCAAAACGAAGCAGTAAAAAGTTCGATTTTAGCAGCTAAGTTAAATAAATTCGAGAACGATTTAAAGAAACCATAAAGCTGTCGTATGAGCCCGGCAAGCCAATTCAGCGAAGAACAAAACACCGGCCAGAAATTGCGATCAGCTTTTGGACGACAGCGAGAAAGAAACCGCGTCTCCTGCACAACAGTAAGCGTTCAGCAGCACAGGAAAAAATTAAACCTGCGATGGCTTCTCACAAAGGAAAGTTGAAGACAAACGCCGGCGAGGAACGGGACTTGAGGGCGCCGTGACAGTTACAGGTCTAGCGCTGCACCGCAGCCGCGGAATTTCATGCGAACCTTCAACCTTGGCACGGCTTGGTTACTCAACACGTCAACCGCCACCTGTACCACCGGTGGTACACGGAGGGAATTTTCATAATGCTGCATACCGACCTGTAGTCACAAACCTAATTTTTATAAATACTAAATCAAAGCTAAATGAGGGCCCGATCTACACAAAGTTTGCTGTTTTCAAAATTGCTTTCTACAATTGACTTTAAATTTGAATTGAAAATTGAACTTTAGTTCAACAGATGGCGGTTAACGTGCTAAGGCTAAGCTTCAGTAAAACTTTACTAGTTGAAACTGACGAATGATTACATTATCACCACGGCATGTAGCTGTGACACCTGCTTCTTTAGTGTCAAGGCTTGATTTCACTCGGGGAGCACTGGAGATTAATTAAGCACAACTAAACAGCGTCGAACGCTCTAAAATAATAAATCAAATTAAATTTGAGCAAGTGAGTACAATAAATTGCATCAGAAGAAACTGAATTAAAGGGGTTTTCAATAGTTTTTCTGCGAACGTATACTGTAGAGATATTCGACTGCGTCTAATTTGAAGCACAAAAGATGCACGAAATTGAAAACGGTTATCAAAGAAAACCTATGTTAGAGTATACTGCAATAAGTTCTTCCCTATTTTCTCTGCAAAAAAGTGTAGACAGTAATTAATTGAGAGAGGTCGTTATCATACCTATTTAACCCATCAACGTGACGATCATAAATTCGTCTTCCTGTAGCAAGTACTATCCAGAAATTATCAATAGATCGATTGCATAAAGCGTCGCTCGTGTGGCACGATGAGCTGAAGTGGAGATGTGCAAAACGTCGATGAGATTCTCGCTCATTTCACGCACAGACGAACACCTGCCAGAATATAATATCAAGGTACAAGCCTGAGGTGAGATTCGTATAATTACCTTAGAAACACACTTTACGGATTACCGTTCAAGTCAGTTGCAGAAGCGCAATGAATTGCCATTAGAAACGCGGTGTATCGCACCGCAAACCAATGATTATTTTTTGTGTTCAAGAATAACGTATGAAATTGCAATCCAAGCTAGAGGCAGTCTTCGTGTCATTTTCTTAGTTTGCAGACGACGTTATAGGGCAATGATATCGTTATCTACGAACTTTTTCTCGCACTATAACGCACGCCGCACGTTCAAGTACGTCGAACAATGAAGAATAAATAACACGAAACGCCGTTAAAACACTTAATAACTGGATCAGGTATATTGAAAAAAATACACAAAAAAGTGCCAAAGAAATCTCACATCGGCCATATAAAAGGCATTAGGAAACTGTAAATAGACGCTTCACATGCTACGCAGATCCGCTACTCCACCTCACCGACCATCATAACACCTCGAGAGCGACTGTAGTCACTCAACAAGACAATGCATTACAACTTCACGCAAACTTCAGAAAAACTTTCTAAAGCACCGGCATCTTCTTTTCATGTAGTAAAGAACGAAAATATCTTATTCTAACTCCATAAAAACTCATTCAAACGAAAAACACTTTCAGACTTCCGATCAAGTCTACAATACAACAAGATTACAAACTGATTTGCATAAGCGAAGAGATGACGACAAATAATACACATGAAACCAATTTCGGTAGCGCACGTCAAGAAGCAAGGAAACAAAGCGGGCACTGTTGCCGGCCGGCCTGATAATAATGGGATGCAAGCAGCCCTGGACAAAAACATCACCTCTCAGCCATCGCACGCGCCCGCCTACAATTCCTGTGTGCATGTGTCACACTTACACGTGTATGAGTGTGTGTGTGTGTACAGACACTGTTCGTGTATGTGGGCACACTTCCTGTATACATCTGGGGGACTTACAACCTTCAGTTGCACGTGCGTGTGTGCGTGCCAACACTGCGTGCCTTACACGCGTGCACACGCCTGTGCAGATCTGGGCTACTTACATGCTACAGCCGCACGCGTGTGCGTACGTACTGACACTGTGCCGTGTGCGTGTACACACGAGCGACGTACACGCTAAACACTCGAGTGTGTGCGCGCACAGAGTAATGTACGTACGTGTGGGGGCGTATGACAGCATGCACGCGCGTTATAAATCGTGAATGCAGACACAACCATGCTCCTTTGAGCGCATGATGTTCCGGTCGTGAGTTTTGACGCGAGGAAGACACAGGAGACCAAGCGCGTCTACATTTATCTGTGTTGTGGCCGGATTTTTCGAACGACTCAAGTCGTACTAGCGGTACAGCTTGCGGCTTAAGTTTATGTAAGTCGACTTGGAGCTTACGTTGCAAGTTGCACCGTTACGACGACAAATTGTTTCAAAATTAGACACCAGGATGATAGACACACGCAAGAACCTTCAGTATTTCACACATAGAACTCTCGCCGGTGTTGTCAACAGAGTTCAGTTCCAACATCAAGCATACAAGCAGCAGGGAAGGTAAGTTTTGGCGTGACAAGGTGACGTGGCAGTGTGGGTGTGCGCGTCACAAGACGGGAAGAGCGAGTGTGCGCATCATAAGACGGGAAGAGCGAGTGTTTGCATCACAAGACGGGAAGAGCGAGTGTGCGCATCACTAGACGGGAAGAGCGAGTGTGCGCATCACTAGACGGGAAGAGCGAGTGTGCGCATCACTAGACGGGAAGAGCGAGTGTTTGCATCACAAGACGGGAAGAGCGAGTGTTTGCATCACAAGACAGGAAGAGCGAGTGTACGCATCACAAGACGAGAAGAGCGAGTGTGCACAAGACGAAGAAAAAGGATTGAGCGCACACATGACATGCAAACCAAGCTACGCACGACGAGCCGCAGGCTGCATTTAACAAGTAGCAAGGAAGGAACATTCTCCATAAAGAGCAGGCAGAAGCGTTACATGCAAAAACTACTGAGTAAATACAAATAAGGAGAAAGAAGTGCGTTAGAGGACGAGGAAGTGAAGTTCATCAGAAGAGTATGTGAGTGAAATTACTATATTCGTTTAGGATTCCCAAGCCATGTCACAGGCGGCCCAAGAGCACTGAGACAAGGGACCGTTTAGTTTGGACTGTAGGGAGCGGGGGAATCTATTGAGTTCCCACACATGATACGCAGCGCATAGAAGCAGCAAGTTAAGGAACAAAAGGAAGACAGAAGAGATGGCGAAGGAGACATGAAAACGGGAAGAAGTAATGAATGGACTCTTTTATATATCTATCTTGGACCCATGTATCATTAAAATGAGGGAACCAAACAGTAACCTCCTGAGAGTCAAGTGAATCAGAAAGAAGTCCATTTAAAGTATGAGCAAATAACGTGCATTAGAAGTATGAGTAAATGACGTGCATTAGAAGTATGAGTAAATGACGTGCATTAGAATAAGAGCAAATGACATGCATTAGAATAAGGGCAAATGACGTGCATTAGAATAAGGGCAAATGACGTGCATTAGAATAAGGGCAAATGACGTGCATTAGAATAAGCACAAATGACGTGCACTAAAAGTAAGAGCAAATGACGTGCAGTGCGAGGGAGTGAGCTACACGCGACACGTACGTTGGAAGGAGCAGCGCACACGAGAGACGCTGCACACACACGGCACCACAGCAGCGCACACAACACAACCTGCACCAATGCCAGCTGTGTGAGGCGACCTCCACCTCACAGCGAGACGGTAAGGGAAATCACCATTCAAGTTAACACGTTGACTGCGGCATGTAAAACTGAAGTTCGATATTCAACTCTAATTTAAAGTCAATTGCAGTAATGTTGAAGATACCGAACGTTAACCGGATTGTGTTTTCATAGTTTCGATTAAGTATTTTTTTTAATTGGGTTTGTGACTACTGGTTGGTCAGCAGCATAACGAAAACTCCCTCAGTGACCAAATATGGCTCACGTCGCAGTGACAAAGTGTTATACTTTAAATTTCGTCACCATGAAAAGGAAGTTAGCTAAAATTACACTTCCCAAAAATGTTATTTTTATCATTTTTTCGATATACTTGAGGGTTTATAATCTCAAAATAATGGACAAGTTCTTACATAGGAAACGAGGGTAAGTTGAACATTTTCTAACATGAAACATAAAGAAGTTATTGAGAGACATTCGTTCGGCGCAGTCAACAGCCAATGAATTATGTAAAAACGGGAAAAACTTTTAACGAAAGTAAGATGTTCAAAATAACAAGTCGAATCTTCCACTTGAAAACTGTTACGCTAGTTCCGGGAAGCAAGCCGTGATTAATGGACGGGAACATATTCATCGCAGCAGCTACGACCGACAGAAAATAGAACGCATGAGAAATGTGTACAATTACTGGCGTTGAAACTGCGCCGTGGAGGAGGAAGACAAATTAGACACACAAGAGCACATGAAGCAAAACAGAACTGAGGCCTTTCGTAGGAGCTGAAGTAATATTAAAGCGTGTCGATGAGAGAGGGGAGTGCGGTACAGAATTTAGGTCTTTTGATAGAAGCTAAACCAACACTGGAAAGGGTTGACAACGGGAAGTAGTGCGATACAAAATTCTGGCCTATTCATAGGAACTAAAAGAACTCTAAAACGAGCTAATGGAAGGAAGGAGTGCAGTACAGAACTGATGTAAGCCTTAAGTAGGTACTTAAGTATTAATTAAGACGAGTAATGGGAGAGGGGAGTGCGATACAAAACTTACTCCTATTTTAAAACTTGAATAATACTAAAGCGAATTGATGAAAAAGAGGGAGCGCGATACAGAATTTTGGCGAATTCATAAGAACCACAGCAACACTAATGCCAGCTAATGAGAGTAACGGAGAGCGATACAGAACCTAGGACCTGAAGTAGTACTAAAGCGAATTGATGAAAGAGGGGAGTGCGATACAAGACTGAGTAGGACCTGAAGTAGTACTAAAGCGAATTGATGAAAGAGGGGAGTGCGATACAGAACCTAGTAGGACCTGAAGTAGTACTAAAGCGAATTGATGAAAGAGGGGAGTGCGATACAGGACTGAGTAGGACCTGAAGTAATACTAAAGCGAATTGATGAAAGAGGGGAGTGCGATAAACTCGGGGGAAGATCGATTAACGAGTTGTGGCTCAGAGGGGAGGCTGGCAGCCGTGCGGGCTATGTAGGTCAGCGCATGACGAGGCACTGAAACTAATTAAAACTCCTCCAAGCTTGTAAATGCATTCAAGATACGCGACGTTCTTATTGAATTCAAGACGAACTGATTGCCTGCAACACGTCTGCGAAGTTTTACTGAGGAAATGTAACCAAGAGTAAACATAACTTTAATAAAACACATCTGAACTTTGTCTAAGTCGTTTAGACAGACGCACACACTTTCCATATAACTGGAATAAACTATAATTCAATTTCATTTCAGGCGCATCGTTCACATTGCGGTACATTTGAAACTACCATGAAAGAAAACCCTTTTGAAGTGATCACGGTATATCAAATCGTCAATCATAGGCTTCCCCATAACTGAGAAACAAGAACATGCTCTGAACATCCGAGAAAGCTGCACACTTGATCGTTTTTACATGATATATCAGGCCTTAAGATGCCAAAGAGAAACGCGGAAGAACAAGACTCGCTCAACGAAGCATCTTTTAGAACTTTACACGATAGGGTCACTTAAGAAACGAGTACACCTGCTTAATTTAGTGCAGGGTGTAGAGCTGAATCGTTAAGGAACGAGTACATAATCAAGAAACGAGAGTTGAATCGCAACGAGCGCGGCAGCTGCCTTGATGTCGAGGGCAAAGGAATTTCAAGAATTGAAACGCTTGTCGAAGGCGACGATAACAGCAGCATTAGCCAAGGGCAGGACTAGAAAAAGCGGCAACACTTGAATAATTGCACGTACGTGAAAGCATGACGCGTAACGCAAGTGAAATATTCTTAAATGATTCAAACATGTTCCACCGATAAAATATACTTACAGGATGCAATGACAAATATTAAACGGAATTCATATTTCCGAGTTTAAAAGTGTTTTAAAAGCCGTGCAAAATCACGTTAGATACAGTACCATATTAACAAAATGCATCATCAAACATTCATTACTTGAACAGTCAAGAATTAAACAAAGAATTTTTAATATCCGCCTAATAAAGGTCGACGTTTGATGAAAATGAAGCTACATGGCTTCCAAAAGAATTCCAGGAAGACTATTCAAACAAATCCTGCATAGTCAGGAAAAATCTTAATTAAACTCACGTTAATTTGAACACCAGCGTTATTTTGAATTGCACAATCAAGCTTGACTTTCAGCCCTTGATGAGTCTGATTCAAACAATTAGCAGAACAATAATGTACATATTTTTTGCCAGTGTACCTTGGCATGTGTTTCAGCATCCATGGGAGAAGCCATGGCTACTTTACGACGCTCTTACACGCAACTCAACGGAGTCGTGATCATTTCAGGCTCGAGCGCATTAACTAAGTCGAGATAATTTCAGACTCGAGTACCTCAAATGCGTCAATATCATTTTAGCCCAGCACATGAACTCTCACGATAATTTGAGACTCAAGTACCTCAACTGTGTAAAGATCATTCGTGACTAGTACCCCAACTGCGCGATGATCATTTGCGCCTAGCATCTCAACTGCGTCAAAATAATTCGAGTCCCTAGTATCTGTGTCAAGATAATTTGAGCCTCTAGTACCTCAATCAAATTTGGATAATTTGAGCCTCTAGAGCCTTAATCAAATCAAGATAATTTGAGCCTCTAGTACCTCAATCAAATCAAGATAATTTGAGCCTCTAGTACCTCAATCAAATCTAGATAATTTGAGCCTCTAGTACCTCAATCAAATCAAGATAATTTGAGCCTCTAGTACCTCAATCAAATCAAGATAATTTGAGCCTCTAGTACCTCAATCAAATCAAGATAATTTGAGCCTCTAGTACCTCAATCATGTCAAGATAATTTGAGTCTCTAGTACCTCAATCAAATCAAGATAATTTGAGCCTCTAGTACCTCAATCAAATCAAGATAATTTGAGCCTCTAGTACCTCAATCAAATCAAGATAATTTGAGCCTTTAGTACCTCAACCATGTCAAGATAATTTGAGCCTCTAGTACCTCAACCATGTCAAGATAATTTGAGCCTCTAGTACCTCAATGAAATCAAGATAACTTGAGCCTCTAGTACCTCAGAATTATGCAGACTCGAGTGACTCAACGACCGTAGCATGTCAAGATACTTCCAGATCCTAGTACCTCAACTATCTCAAAAAAAGTTTAGACTCCAGTGCTTCCACTGGGTTGAGATTCACAACCTTAACAAATACAGCTCTATACTTGTATAAGAGCGCAATGGAGCGATGACTAGCAAGCGTAGATGGATAAATATGCTGGAAACAATCGCTGTTGCTGCGGCACATTCGCAAAAGCAGCCGTTTTCTTTTCCAGAGCCAATTCAGTAATAGCAATTTTCAGGCGATTTAGGCGATGATTTATCTCACCGAGCGCGGGTGCAGAGTGGGGATGATCATCAATCCCGTTCAATGAACTCCAAATCGAAGCACAAAATAAGAGTGGAACGCAGTATATCACAGCGTTGGATCGAAGGCCAGACTCTAGAATGTATAGGAGAAAAATCTAGTATGCAGCGCGATGGGAGAATTGATTGGAGCTCAGCAACGGTCAACAGATTAGGGAGACTTAACACAGAGGGAGGGGATTTGTTTGCAGCACTGCATGTAGAACTCACACAGTGGATTTACTGCATGATTTCCCCTTTCAAAATAAGAAACGAAGAGAAATTTACGAATTTTCAAAGTGAAAGGAACGCCGAGCTGCTAAATTAAAGGAGTGTCTTTGGGTGTTTAAAAATTATTTACTTGACCTCAATTCATTGTTGAGCAAACGCACACCCAAGAAGGAAGAAAAAGAGTAAATAGAGAGAACTTCGTGGCCAGCAACTTCCGAGTTAGGTAAATATTTGAAATGGCAAGTTATGCAAGCTTGTACTACAGCAACCAGATTAGCCTTTTCTTTCGGAAAATTCCCCAATTATTATCAAATAAAATATTATTATTAATACTATTATCAAATAAAATTTGACCAAAAAGAGCATTAACACGTTTTAGCTCTTCAGCTCAGCTATGTGTACATTGTGGCCAAATTTTATTTGGAAACAGCCAACTTAAACAATTTTTGGCCAGAGATGGGAACATGGAAATCTGACCTAAACCTGCAACTGAGATACTATTTTGCTACACACAAATCGACTATAAGCATTACGTTTCATTTGAGTAGAGCCATCAAACCCTTTTGTTAATACCCCGCATCATATAATGTAGAAAGCAAAATAAAAGTCAAGCTGGAAGAGTTGCTTTTGGTTTGGTGGCGTATATACGTATTAACATCTTTTTTAGTTTAAAACATCACTCATACTCAAGACACGTTCCCGATGATGATAAAATCAAACGTTTTGACAGTAAAGTGACAATGTTACTCGCATTAGTCACCGGAATGCTGTAGATTCTAATTCTTGGATGTCAATCAACCGACGGTGGCTCAAAGTAAAGAAATGACAAGCCTCAAACTAAAGAAATGATCTGGAATGACTGCCGAGTTGCGAAGAGTGGGCCAGGAACCGGTCAGCGAGCATCTCAGCGTCATGAGAGCCTTGAGGCAAAACTCTGGCTCACGTGTCTGTCACCGCAAGCAGGGTGGTCAAGGCTACATTTATGGAGTAGCAGTTCTCAACTCGTTTTCATGGCCAAATTTTGGGTGATATTGAGCCTAATTCCGTTCGACAAAAAGTCAAATTTTATTCCTTGATAACGAGCCAATTTTTTTGGATAAATGGCGAAATTTTATACTCTGCCAAAAATCCGAATTTCGTTTGACAAAGAGCCAAACTTCATCATTTGACGAAGTACAAAATACGAAAATCTAAATTTCATTTGAGGAGGTAATGCTTAGAAACTTTAGCCCAAACTAGGGCACAGTGGCGACCTCACATCAAGCCCTGAACGTACACGCAATTCTTCGACGATGTGGGCCGAGCTTCAGATGTTCAGATCTTATCTCGCGTGATCTATTTTTTTGCGGCTGACGTACAGCAGCCACATAAGTACTCGATGCCGGCCGCCGAAACCTCAACGAACTCTTTTACCGTCGGATACGATTTATGTCCGAGCCTTCTTTGCTTGTCAGGCGCATTGGAGTGGACAATTCAAGCCTTTATTCATGCCAAAACATCGTTTAAATCAACGGATTTTAAGAAAGAAAGATCAAAATGAAAAAATTGAAAAAATGCAACATCTGAATGAGAGTAGCAGAACAACCACGGCCATTCAACTCAAAACTAAGCAATAACAAGCACAGAAAATTATCCGCGAAGCTGCAATAAATCGTGGGAACATTTAATGAGAACGAACTTGGGTGATTTACGCAACCTTGGCTTCACGGCAAACTTTTGGGCCAAGCACAGCATGCACGCAGGCCAGAGAAGCACCAGAAAACAGCACACAAAATAACAGCGTCATGGAGTATGACGCAAAATAACACCAGCACGCAAAATAAGAGCAGCAGCATACAAAAATAACAACACCAAGGACCAGCACGGAAAATAGCAGCATAACGGAGTAACAAAAAATAAAAGCATCACATAACAGCACGCAAAATAACAGCATCACAGAACAGCACGCAAAATAACATCATCACGGATCAGCACGCAAAAGAACACCAGCACGCAAAATAACAGCATCACAGAACAGCACGTAAAATAATAGCACCACGGACCAGCACGTAAAATAATAGCACCACGGACCAGCACGCAAAATAGCAGCAGCAGCAGCAGCAGCGCGCAAAGAGCAGCATCACGGCGGCTCGCGGAACAATGGAACGGACAGGTTCAGAAGGTCAAGGTACGGAGCTGAGTACAATAAAAGACAACGACAGACATAAGAGCTCCTCATTAGCTCGATAACACTCGCATAATAGCAGCCTGCTCGACCAAACCAGGGGCCACACTAGACTCCGGACCTCTATAATTCAGCGCAGAGCTTAATAATTATAGGCTCAGATTAATGGAAATGAAGAACGCACCAACACGTCAGGAGAATAATAAACAGTAGTACGAAAGCTATTCACTATCGGGGAATGCACTCGCCAATGCGAAATCATAAGAAATTGTTAATGAAATTCTAAGCGTTATTGATTGGGGGCGCAAACGACGCGTGATGTAATTGGCGCACCCATTGACAGCAATGAATAAAATAGAGCCGGGAGAGAATCTTGTACACGGCGCCTATCCGGAGTACGGCGAGCTCTTTTTTGCAGCACATGTTAGGTTGGATTACATCAAGTGTCACTTTAAGCCTCCCTAACCGCAACAAAAGCGTTCCAAAGAGAGGAAGGAGGAAGGTCCCATTAAGTATGCAGTTAAGGAAATGCAGACTCTATGCATAGGGTGCATAGAAGCAGTAAGTTAAGAAAGAAGTTTATGAAACAAGATAAAAGTTAAAAAAGAACTTGTTGCTTCATGAAAAACAGGACAGAAGTGAACCGGAAAAAAAATTCCCGCAACAAAATGAAAAAACTGTTCTTTTTTGAACAAAAGGAAGGCCTAGTTAACCTTTAGCTGGAGACCTCATATTCCCCGTGGGAGCGCTAATTCCCATAGATGCCATAATTGTATCCCCCTGAGGGATTTTACAGCACAAAAAATCAATGACTGATCACATTCAATTAACGAAACGAACACCTCACTTCTCGATTCTTACAACACACAACAGCAGAAAGTTGAAAAGCTTGAAACGAGCGAGCTTCACTGATACCTTCTTAGAATTAAAAATGAAAAAAAAGTCCCATCGACAGGAAAGAAAGCAGGTGCAGGAATGAATCAGCAGTTCCAGACACGAATGAATTTTGACTGTAATTAAGAATATTTGTTTTCACGAAACTGCGCTACGATTTGGAGCTCAAATGAGTGACACCAATTCAAATCAACAATTAAGAGGAAATTAACGCAAAAATAAATCAATGAAAAGTGAAGGATTCAAGATTGAAGAAAATAAAAACTGTACACCGTTTGCAGCGATGAAATCAGTCACAAACGCACTTGAAAAGTAATTAAAATCGACCGAAAGCTTTCAAATAGAAAATAGGGTAAATCAATGAACAAGATGCTTGGAATTTAAACCGTGCTCTCCTCATTAAGAACATTGCAACAAAGGAAAAGGGTCGATAGAAAAACAAATAAAAAATAGATTGTACCCTCAAGGCACAACTGAACGAAGTTATTTTATTCGTGGCAGAGGGTAATTCAATCTGATGATTTAAGTGTGACTCTCAATTTGAATGTTTTCAAAACAACTCCATCATATCTTGAAACAAATGCACTGAAAAAGGTCGATAAATCAAAGACTTGAATCACAAGAACACTACAAGGAGCTGCGTAACAACAGCGAAAAAAGAAGCAAAATGACAAGATCGGAAAAAAATTAAAAAGGAAAAGTGATTGAAGAAGCTAAATAAGAAGAGCGAAAAAAGAAGCTAAATGAGAAGCGTGACAGAATAAGCCGAGTAACAACAGCGAAAAAAAAAGTAGAATGACAGGAGCAACTAAAGAAGCAGAAAGAGAAGAGCGATAGACAGAAGGAGGCGTACAAGACTGAGCGAGGCAGAGCAGCCAGAGCGCGGGGATGCAGCACGGCCGGGACAGGGAAGCGGGCAATTAGCGGACCGGAAGCTCAGGGGAAGGATTCGTGCGACATTTAATTGGGCCATTGAGCGGCCGCAATTTCTAGCAATCGTTCCACATGACCAAAGACAACTAACTAGTACAACTACAGAATAATTTATGCTGGTCTTCAAAGAGGCGGAAATACACACATCATACAAACCATTATCTACTTGGGTACTGGTAGTTCTTTTGAACGTAATGACATTTCAAAGGTCCTGATGAAATTGAATCCACAATTAAGCAGTTTAGAAAAAAAGCAAAGTCCTTGGTCCTAAAAAAAAATTAATGACGTGAACAAGATTCTTTACATGCTTTTCACACGGACCCACTCACTATGTATCTACTACCTGCATAAGAATAGCGGTTCTGAATGTTATGAATTTTCATACATCTTAATCGGTCGATTTACATAACTGACTAATTTTAAAACGGACCAATTGCTTACTCGCATCAATATGAATAATGAGAGCCGAATTCTTCGCATACCATTTCCACATGGGTATTCTGAACGTTTAAAGCTCACAAAGCAACTTTGGTTCAGAGCTCACGTGCCTGAGTAAATGCTATCTACGAGCACGTCTATATTGGTCTGAACTACGTGGGGTTCGCATTCTTCCGCCAAACACTCGCGATTGACACATTTCTTAGCCTATACTCGTTCACGTGGAATAATCGAAAGTAAATCCTAAAATTATTAGTACGTCTAAATTCATTAGGATTTCCCCATTGTAAAAACATTTGTGAATTAGTTTACAAGGATTTCAACATAAATTTTCTGACACAGTTCTGAATTATTTTTCGTTTTCGAAAACACTGTTCACATTAATTATGCCACTGAAACAACCAATAAATATAATACAGTTGTAAATCATCAACGAACAACGCCAGTGACGACGTGACTACGTTGAAAATGAGTGTGTAGTGTTACAAACCTTTAGAATAATCCCCCGTAAAAACAGGCTTACGATGTTAAACGAACGACAGACTTCCAAAAACCAGATCTCATAACAAACAATTCCCAAGAAATACTAATTTCAGACGTGAGGACTCCTAAAACAATTACCAGAACTCCATCTTTACACAAGAACATTCAACTTTAAATAACAGTACGCAGTTTTAGAATTCTAATGCGTCTAAAACTCGAATACTTTTCAGTGCACAGTTAACAAAAACACATGTAAATAAAAAAGATCAAATACAGAAAAAGTCAAATTCTAGAAACCCTCATGCGCTCCATGCAGCAATAACTTATATTTCAACAAACGAAGTCGCACAAACGCATCTCGCCAATTTTCAATTAACCGCTGCAGCGCATATGAATTTGCAATCATAGGTTGATAACAAAATCCAGCGCACGTATGCCGGAGCACAGCAATTATACGCAAACATTACACGCTGTGGAGTGAGCCCCAAGTAACTGAGTGGAAGTTCGTTGAAGTGATAAGCTATCAGGCAGCAATTTAGGGCGCAGATTCGTTGAGGCGGGTACATTGAGATTCATGTGGTATGTGAAGCAGCGAAACTCAGCCTCGATTTACCGATTGTATCGCTAACCAGGTTTAGGGAACGCAAGTTCTAGAATTTTATTTTTAAATGAATCACTTGTTGAAGCCATCAGTAAGGAAAACTCGCAACATCTCGCAACAAGATTATCAAAACTCGCCAATGGTGAGTCTGACACCACGACAAGCATTTCAACGATCGTAAACTACGTAGGGAAAAATATGAACAATTTACAAACCCCCACAATATAATTAACAGAACAAATTGAACCAATTGCTTTGCTTACTGGTGTTTTGACGCATTGAACGTAAAGCAAAATATGAATAACCAAAAAAACATTTTATTCGCCCTGAACACGTTAAATGCGGCGGTTTAAACTGAAGTTCAATATTCAACTTAAATTAGAGTTAATTTTAGTGATTAATTTTGAAAATAACGAACATTAAATAGATCGTGCCTTCATTTAGTTTTCATTAAACAGTTATCAAAATTGAGTTAGTGACTGCTGGTCGGTCAACAGCATTATGAAAATCCCTCTGTGACCACCGGTGGGTCACGTCGCACTTGTATTTATTATACCGAATGGACTGAAGCGCTTTCTACTCTCAAGTGGACCAGATTGGTAAAAAGCTAGTTGTGTGGTTAAGACAAGAATCTGCGAATCGCTGTCCCTGCTTCAATATGCTCGAGCGTATCGTTTACCGATAACAAAATGCGAGTGATCACGAACTTCCGTAAAAATATTCGAGAAATTCTATTTAATGTTACCGGAAGCCACGTGTTCTATGCCGCGCTTCACGCTTGTATTGATCGAAAGCGTGTAGATTAGATTAGTTTGCACCCACTTACCCCATCAAAGGTGTACCAAAGAGAGGAAGAAGGAAGGGAACGGAAGGAAGGGATGGGTGAACTTGAGGGAATGCGGAATCTACGCACAAGGTGCGGAGAAACCATCAAGTTGTGAACGAAGTTTGAAACAAGAAAAAAGTTGAAGAAAGTAGAAAGTGCAAGTGCATGACCTGAAAATGATGGTCCGTAACAAACCTATTCTACTTCAACCAAAGGAATGCCTACCTAACTTTTAGCTCGGAATCTCACACATTCCCCCGGGGAGCGGTAATTCCCATGGACACAATAGCTGTGTTCCCCTGAGGAGCCTGCTGAGTAGAAGCAGCCATTGTGTAGCTTCGACTAAACTTTAGAGATGCGATTGTATTATTAGAATCATGAGCTGAATTTTTTGTCTCCAAATCAGACTAACACTATACCGCGTATAAGCTCAATTTTCGCCTCGTCACATCAAAGTACAGCGTCTCTAACGCAGAGGTTTCTCTAAATTTTTCTCGGCAAAATTTAAAGTCTCTCTGGCATGAAATGGTTTCAACAAAGGTGTCTTTTTTTGTGTACGAGAACTGCTCTAAATTGTGGTTCTGCACAAATTTGACAAGCCGCTTCCAATTTTTCAAAATTCATTTCGAGTCTCTCAAGGATTCATCTTAACCTTGCAAACTTCAAGTGTAGCCGCACGTTTGAAAATATCAGATGGACGCTCTAAACGTGATAAACTTGCAGTGGATTTATGTGAGAACCGGCGAATCGTGCAACGAATGGTCGAGACTGGTAATTCTAGCATAGATAAAATTTGTCAATAGCCCAAACACCATTTGTGCCACCAAACCATTAGTTCTCCGGTCTTTTCTCGCAATTTACAGTCTCCTCCACTTGAGAATTTGAGTGTTGGACGATGACTTTCTCATGCAGCCCTCAATCTTCGACTGAGGTCCGTTGTTGTACTTGGACGAAGTAGGTGATTTTTTAGTAAGTTCTACCGCATTCCTATCTCTTAAACCACTCTAGTCTGTTTAAGGACTATTTATTACTTTAAAACTAATTTTGGGGGTAACTTGGGTACTTAAGCAATAATCATGTCAATGCTTTACCATTCGTGTATTCTTCTGTCAATTTATACTCAGCGGAGAAAAATACGTACATTCAATTTTCGATTACTCTGCTCTTGTGTGACTATGGTGAATTAACTTTCGACCGTGCATCGAATATTTATTGGACCCTGTATATCATCTTATTGCAGTAGTTGACTGCAGGTCTAACAAATTTCACCACGTCTGAACACAATGTCACGCACTTGCCAGTTTATCTTCGGCAGTGAAAATAACAAATAATTGTTCATGTCTTTAAAATGTATGAATATTCTTCATAGAGAAACGAAATGAATAAGGCAAACCTTACACGTATTCATTTCAACATTTTAATTCTAAAATAAGTTCTTTTCGCTAATCATAGAAACAATTCGGACGTCAGCGATATTAAATAACGTAGGCAAATATGAAATAGGCACGACTAAATTGTCCCTCACACAATTTTTTACCCGTAAGGTAGCCACAGACCTGACTTTGTTCACATTTACAACCAATTATAGTCAACACTCACAGTGCACTTACCTAACTAACATTTACGTAAACCACCACCAAAGGACAATTCTCCCTAGATCTAGTCGGTCAAATGAAAAACACGAATGTTAAGAAATTCACCGTCAACCAAATGGAGTTTAAGAGACATGGCCACCAGGAACAGTATTGATCTCAATAGCAATATCGTTTAGGTCACGTTCCTAAAATTGCGCGATTGAGCGCCACAGCAATACCCAATACATCGATATTAGCAATAGTTGCTGGCACTTCAGGTGGATGAGAGATGACGTAGTAACGAGGTATTAAAAAGCCCAGCAAAGACAAATGAAAACTAACGGTGAAATATTTGCGACTCTTAGAAGCCACGCAGAGAACAATGCATCAACCATATAATCTGAAAAATTTGCTGAATGTTTTCAGCCAGGAGATTCTGTCTGTACATCGAAACGTTGCTCTTTATGGATTACAAAGTAATTGTTTCAATAAAAAAGTTGAGTGAATTTTTGATTACTTCAACAAGTGATGAACTTGAACGATATAATCGGAAGTTAACGCAGTGTTAACAAAAAACGTCGCAACAAATACTTGTAATAGTAAACTAGAATTTCAATAGCGCGTTTTTTTCCGCTGTCAAAACTTGTTAATACCATGCTGAACAAACAATACCCTTGATAAAAATTTCACGCTTGAGATGGAAAGTGAGTCATTCTTTACAAACAGAACCGTTAAATTACGCAACGAAAAAGTTCTAACAAAATAAGAAAAGCGAAGCATGAAGCAGTCGTACTTTAAATCTATGATTGTGTTACATGATCATCTACATCTACGATCAATAATATTAGTACCTAAAATCTTATATTTCACATTTTCGATCGTGTACTCCAATACTATTGATCGTAAACTCAACATCTTCGATCGTACCGAAATGAGTTGGATTGTTTTTTATTTCATTTTATAATGAGTCTGCTCAACCACAACAAAACTGTTCCCACGCGAGGAAAAAGAGAGGCAGCATTCGCGTCCTCACGAGAGGGAATCGTATGCTCGACACCTTCGATCGTACAGCTAATATCTACAATCGAGCTACCATATTTAATCCTACAACCAATATTATTGATCTTACACCAATCGAGCAACCAATATCTCAGAATGTACACCCAACATCTCAGAGCGTACACCCACCACTTAAAACCCTGCAACCAACATTATTGATATACATACAACACTTATCGGGCAACCAACATTTCAGAATGTACACCCAACGCTTATAATTCCACAAGCAATATCCACCGCGAGAACACCGTCCGTAAGAGAAATATAGACAGTAATAGGAGGTGTAGGTAGGAGCTGGAAGTCTCTCATCCCCATCAGTACCTGTCCCTGCAAGAGGAGCTCTGCAGGAAATGCTTACAGGCTCCCTAGTTAGCGCCTGCAGGTCCGGAAATAGGCGAGTCCTGCCATGCACGCCGAGTGAAGCGCCGGAACCAGCTTTTTCGCTTTTATTTTCCTTGCCACGAGATTTAATCGAACCCAGCACCCCCAATAAAAACCGCGTAGCAAGTAAGTGGAAGCTACAGAGATGAGTTCTCCAACTTCTTTGTGCTAGAGATGATATGTTATAGTGCATTGCTCCGGCTGAAGTTTTTCAGTTCCATCTTAGCAAGTGCATCGTAACAAGAACGATCCTCTCGCAACTCTTTAAAAATAAGAGCTTTTAAAACACAACATGCTAGGTAAATATTTCAAATAGTTCATCAGTAGCACCGTCACACACAAATGCTGCCAGCACATCGACATGAAATTTGCTCATTGGTGACAGCAAAAGCATAGCGGGAACAAATAATCCGCACGAGTTGACCGCAGAAATAGACGCAAGCATAATTTGAAATACGTGCTTGCCTGAAGAACATCACAATTTTCATAACCGCAACTCAAAATTTCTAGTTTGAACTCCAAGGTAACATAAAATGAGCCCTTTATCCTGGTATCAAACGACGCCGCAACAAGAAAACAAGCACGCTAGAAACAAGACGTCTTGTTTCAGCCGAGCGAACCTTCAAATGGTAACTTGACCTTCCACATGTGGACAAGTTTTTGCCTCCCGCCAAGACGTGAAAAAAGACACGAGAGCACAACTGGCGGCGCGAGTGTCGCTTAAACTCGACGTCGCTCCTAAACAATGGCTGGTGTCGCGTGCACGAGCCCCATCATGCCTCGTGCTTCCAAATGCACTTCTCATTTAATACACAAACTGCGATGGGTTGAACTAAAATTCAACATCTAACTAGAATTTAGTCATAAGCTGCTAAAAATTTATAAATAGCAACCATTAACTAGGTAAAATAAATACCATTAATTTAAAAAGATTGTTGAATATTTTTTAAACGAGCCAACAATGGGTCGTTTCGCAGCTGGAAAAACTTGAGCCCGACCCACCGGTGGGTCATACAGTAATGAATGTGTTAAAAGGGAAAATATCTTTTCAGTTAACACACGCTCCCTCGAACACGACCGTGTTGTAGCTTCCAAACGTAAATGGCACACGAATGTTACTACTGTGTCCAGATCCGTGTTGCTAATTGTGGCGTACACTCAGACAACATGTCCTGTGTTTTGAACACTTGAAAATACGCGGTCTTCTGCTTCTAACGCATAAAAAACAACATCTTGCTTTATAAAGCTTATAAAACGAACTGATCCATTCAGGGTTAAGAGAAGAAACAACAATGAAGAAATGAGTATAAATACAAACACATCATCGACCATAAAACTAACGCTTCTTTCGTAATGCAGGTTCAAATTAGTGGCAATATTACTGTCCAATTTGTTCACGAGCTATCGGCACAAAAATTTCCCTGAACTTAGAAAAATGATGTGAGGACTACAGTGCTGATAAAAGTATACATTATTTGTTTAAGCCACTATACCAACGACAAAGGTGTTCCAAAGAGAGGAGTAAAGCAGTATGAAATGAAAATAACACGGAATGTATGCACAAGGTATGTTCCCATACTAGATTCCCTGCGCATAAAAACAGCATGTTAAGAAGGAAGGTGGTGAAACATGATATAATTTGTTGAAGAAAATCAAATGTACTGAAAAACAGGATAGCAGTGAACCAAAAAATATGATACCAAACAAAAAATCTATTTCAACAAAAAAGGCTCACCGAACTCTCAGCTCGTGACCTCACATTTTTCAGTTAGAGAATTTTAGCAAGAAAACTACAAATTCAGCGGATTCTGTAGAAAAAAAGACCAAATTTGACGAAATTGGCCAGAGAACTACCAATAATTTCTGCTGAAAAAAAAACACTGTCGATAAATTCAACGAGAAGACTACAACTCCGTCGAATTCTGCTGCAAGAAAACCAAAACCGTGACGGCAGAGTGGATGTAAGATCAATTCTTGAGACATCTACACCTTGTACATAGTCCTTGACATGCGTGAGTTGTGTTGTCGCATAATTAAGAGAAGAAACATTGTGTTTTTCGCATAATTGAGTGCAGAAACATTGCACGTTTTAACGGACAAGACAGATTTCTAACCCAGTTAAATAGTTTTTTTTTAAATAAAAAATATTAGGAGTCGTGTAGATGTATGAAACAAACGCAACTAATTTAAAAATTAAAAAGATAGTCGGCCTTTTCACGAACATCGACTTAGTATTAAACAAAAAAAATTGGATAGCCATTAACGTTTTGAAATATATCGAGCAGTTGCAGCAGTAAAAAAGTTAAGCAATCAGGAGCGCCAACCAACTGTAAATACCGCCGGTCATGAATCACATAGCTGAGACCCCGCTCCGTTTCCTGGGAGGATACAGAAGAAGAAGCATCAAGTTCATCGCTATGGAAGGAACAGCTTCCATTCCCAGAAATGTGAAGCAACTCGACAGGCCGCAAGAAATTCGTCTGCTATAAATTAAATAAAGATGTAGCTCTTCGTCCGAAAATATAGGATTGCCGATTTGGTGCAGCTCGCATGATACGAGAAGTTAAAGACGGTCACATGTGTATGACATTATTGCCATGAATGTTGAAACACAAATTATGCTCTCTGTAATAGAAGAAATTAATTACTCTTGAAACGCGTGGAGTTCTTTGAATGAGATGTCAACAATGAACGCAAAATAAATAAATCATACGTGTTCATCACACATGGACCTCAAGTTCGATCGAGACTTCGAAAAAATAGATAGGCTTCTAGAGAACGAGCAAATTTGAAAATGGAGCATTAAAATAATCATTCTGCCTACAATCAGAAGTATTGTATTTCGTAATAAATACAATTGAGAAAATACTAAAAATTCCCTAAACTGTCTCACCGATTGGCATTTGACAGTACCTACTTCCTATACTAACGCGGACCATAAGAACTCTTATGATTAGATTAGATTATTAGTTAGTTTAAGCCTCCCTATCCGCTACAAAGGCGATCCAGAGGAAGGAGGAAGGCACCATTTAGTTTGGAGTCAAGGGAATGTGGAATCTATGCAGGAAGGGCATAGAAACAGTAAGATGAGAAAGAAGTTTATGAAACAAGATCAAAGTTCAAGAAGAAAGTAGTAGGTGTTGAAAAAACAGGACAGCAGTGAACCGAAAAAAGATGGTCCGTAACAGAACAAAAACCTATTTTATTTCAACAAAAAGGAAGCCTACCTAACCCTTAGCTCGGGCCCTCACATAGTCCCCCTGGGAGCGCTAATTCCCATAGATACAACAGTTTTATCCCCCTGAGGGGAGAACTCTTATGAAGGAGGCAAGGCGTACGTTACTATTCTGAAGCAATATGAGCTCATGTGCAGTGCGGGCTATGGCCAAGCCAAGTCTAGGCTCGCTGAATCAATACAGTGCGCGAAATTACCGATTATGAAGTTTACTAATGACGGACGCTTCTCACAACGCATAGCTCCATAATTTTACTGAGCAGCTGTCAAATAAGCATGAAATTCTAAAATTTCCCAATAATAGGATAAAAAAGAAATTACCGCTTACGAATCTTTCGCTGTTTGTCTGAGCAAGATGGCGGCGATTTCGCCTGAAGAGGAAATTCTTCCGTGATTCATGGGCAACGGCACCCCATACCGAATTCTTCCCGTCCAGTTCACGTAGAGTTGTATTACCTTCACGGTGCCAGAGGATCACGACATGAATTTTACACAAAAATTGTCCTCAGTATTGTTAAGGAATTTCGATGGTGGCGAAGTAACCGTCAAAATTTCAAGGTTGCGCAGCCTGTCATTAAATGATAAATTACAATGTAGGAAGAAATCGAAGAAGCCATTGAATAAGCAAACATCGCTGCTTGCAGGCAGATCTAACTAAGGGGATTTACTCGTCTTCTTTGTTCTAAAATGCATTCACATTAATTCCAGACCTCACACTTGCGAAGCCACAGACGTACGAGGCCAAAAAAACAGTAACTTTTAGATTATCAGCAACGCCGTGTTTGATTTTAAGGCCTTCGTGGTTTAATATTTCTACACCATAATTTATCAAACGAGATGAATACACGAGAACTGCTTCTGTATCGACTTTTCTACCATTACTTGGAAGTTATCAAACAATACCCCGAGAAAAGCAAGGGAAGTTGCATGGACGTTCTATTTCGATCTTAATTCATCGCCGATAAGGAAAAAAAGAGCTCTGCACAAGCTCGTTATCGCAACAAAGACATGGCCACACCACTGATACGAAATGGTACGGAAGATAAGAGCTGTGTTTTGCAAAATGAATAAAAGATTAGTAACAACCAATATCATATTTCAGACATCCGAAACGTTCCCAATCATGCACAGTGAGTAACGAGCGTAAAAATAGACTTACCCAGAGCTTTTTTAAGCAAGAAAGGAACACGATACATCAAAACACGAAATTCCACATAAAAATTCATTTTCAAGTTTCCAGCTAAAACAATGTTTTTGAAGGAACTAATCATAGGAGCTTTAGAGGAAATTTATGAACACAGAAACGAAAAGGAGTGACTCATTATTAAAGATGGACCCAGGGGGAAAACCGACACCGCACTTTGATGGGCTTTGCTGACGGGGACAGAGGGCTACACGAGGGTGCTGAATCAATCGATTTTTTTTCATCGCCGTGCAACATATTTCATGTCATGGCTTTCTCGGCGACAAAACATAATAAAATAAGATACGAATAAATGATAAGCAGTAAGAGTGAGATAAATTATTCAAAAATTGCGACTCATTCAAGTAGTTGAGACCACAGAATACGAATAACGAACGTTGAATTTACAGTTGCGACGATTTCATTTGGCACACATTGAACCGAACGCTCCATGTGTAAGTTACGACTGAAAATCAGCGAAGCTTAACGAGCGTTTTTGTGATAAGCAGTCCGTCTGTCGTGCGAACACCTGCTATTGTGGATAAAGGCTTGTTAAGCGATTGCTACAATGCGCACAACCGAGTAAGAACATAAGAGAGTAATGCACGGAGAAAATACATCTTTAACATGCAAGAATATATCATTAGTCTAATATTATGACTTTTATAATGTGTGAGCGAAAGCGTTAACAATTTATTTCACAGAACTTTCAAGACTACAATCATTTCCCAGTAAAATTTATTTCACATAACAGAATGTTTTTTCGAAAACTGAAAACTTATTCGTGTATGAGCTGAAAAAATGAACTTGAATAACTAAGTGCTCGAGTATTATTCGACAATTTACTAACAGGGCTGTGGAAATGGCCATGTACGTACACAAGGGGTGAGATTTTTACAAATAGTTAGCGTCGTCGTTGCGATACTACAAGCAAAGTAAATTATTTTCGAATCGATTTGGCTACGCTACAGATTATGGCGTGGTCGCATCTAATTAATATCTACGCTGATACCTGCACCACTACGACAACGTATATTGGTTGAAAATTTAGCTTTAAAATACTAATCCACTAACACCTGTACATGAACTCTACGACGACGCAAATTACTTAAAAATTTAGCTTTAAATAACCGATCTGCTACACTCGTACATGAACGCTACTACTATGTAAATTGCTTGAAAATTTAGCTTTAAATAACCGATCTGCTACACTCGTACATGAACGCTACTACTATGTAAATTACTTGAAAATTTAGCTTTAAATAACCTATCTGCAACACCTGTACACGGACTCGCAGCCGTGACAGCCAGGCGTTGGTTGTAGTGTCTACCAACACATCTGAACACACAGATGAAGTGTCACCTAACGAAGCTGAAGGACGAATTGTTTGTACATCGCACGCGATTAATTCCAGTTTCAGAAGGAAATAACGCGTAAAAAACGTCAGAAAAATATCTTTACGCATAATTTTTACATTAAATGTACTCGAGGACTCCTTTTGTAAGAAAAACTAATGGTATCCTTATTTTTTATTGAATTGTACTAATAAGGGAGAGACCCGTAACTTTCTACCAGCGAGGGATTAAAATCCCCAGATGACTACATTCCAACACTTCAGCCGGAGAAAAAACAAAATATAAAACCCAAGTAACTGAACTCGTCGTTCGCAGCTTCAGCTTCTAAGCAAAAAAAAACAGAATCGCAGCAGTAAATACTGCAATAGAACATCATTACAGGAAAGTGAATAGTGGCGAGGCTTACGACCAATAGGACGAGTGGCGTGATGTGCCGCACGCTCGGTAGACCAATAGCATCACAGCAGGAATGTAGGCAACACACTTCAGTTGCCGGAGCGCAATTTCCCAGAAATTACCATGATAATATTCTCAAGCTGCGCATTTACTCACGCAGGAGAGCACCAAGAGAATTTTAAAATCGAAAAATAAATAGCAACAGAACAAAAGACGAAAATTTCAAAGTAACAGTATTTACGTTAACATGAACTGATGACAAAGTACTGGAATGAAAAAACGACCAAAACTCCTAGAATGACGCTCGACAATGCAATTTAGTGTCAAGTGAGGGTCAAAGCCTCCTTTCATTCAGGAATAAATCAAGACTGGATGAGCGGCTCGGAAGTCGACCCTAGGCAAGCCATTAGAAGATAAAGGATGGAGGCGGCGGCAGCAACAAAAAATAGGCGAAGGGAATTGAAGCGGTCGGTGGGCAGGTCCTGGAAAAAGGTCTCGGCCGCTCCTAATGAGGCTTTAAATACTAAACACAGAGAAGAAAAACATAACTTGGATACACGAGAGCAGTACGGCCGTACCAAGCAGCCCATATGGCATGCCCAAGCAAACGGACGGCCGAAACTTATTCAGCACGAATGAAGCCAATTTTTATTTGAGCTAATGTATCTCGATTTCTTTAAATACCAAAAAGAGAAAAGAAAACCATAACTTAGAGCAGTACGGCCGTACCAAGCAGCTCATATGGCATGCCTAAGCAAACGGACGGCTGAAACTTGTTATTCAGCACGAATGAAGCCAATTTTTACTGAAGCTAATGTATCTCGATTTCGTCATGCTAGTCTTTATCGCATGGTTCAATACAGCAGCTTTCAACGGCACACATTAGCAACCTTGCATTGCATTTAAAAGTAAAGTACATTTACAAATCAATTCTAGAGATTGATGATAATGACCTGAATTAATTTTAGCAGCAGCTTAGCATACTAAGGAAGGTTTTACAAACACTCACGGCACAGATTTGAATACTAAAATGGCGATAGACTGCTTACTGGATAAAATGTTCCTGTAGATTACTCAATTTTTCACCGCAAAATTTCTCTTGAAGAGGCCTTCCTTCGCAAGAACCAAAAAGCAGATGAAGACGGGAGGGCAAATTTGAGACCCAAGCTCCATTATTACAAACAGGGATGCTACCTAACACACAGTTCGTTGTAACCGGGACTGGTAAGCCAACGCAAGACTCGTGAGTGGATTTCAAGTCTTGCACCATTCTTATCCCACCACCGTCGCTTTGCAAGAAAACCTCGGCAATACGGAGAAGCAGAATTCTCTTCACGCTCGCCTATGACTATGCCTCTCCAAACCAACGGAGCAAAAAATGACGTACTCCGACATTATGATGTAACCTTTATATTAACACAGCTAATTTCACGAGTCCAATCTCTGCGAACAGAACAAAGCCAAGGCAACTAACAGGTAATGATGATAAATAAGACAGCTAAGAAAAAATGTAGGTAGGTGTGCAGGAAGGTAATGTATCACCCAAATGACATTGGGTATGCACAACACGCTGGCGCCTAACTCCCATGACACAAAGCAACTCTTCGGGCCTGTGAGGAGAAGACAAAGCAAATTAAAGGCAAGGGCACTTAACTTCAAATTTAGACTCCGGTACACGACACACTGAAGAAAAGCTCCTGCAATACGCTCGCCTGGCTTGTGAGTCAGTTTCGTGAAATTCTGCATGAATAGCCGATGTTTTAAATGTTACATACTCGTATTTCCCCGACTTTTTGGAAACTTATCCAAACTTTACATTGATTTCGAAAACAAATTAGTCAAAAGTTTACGTTGCACAAAATAATGGAATTGGGATAACAGAAACAACATATCAAGGCACAAGAAAGTTAGTCATACTTACCCACGGAAATTTAAAAATCCCTCAGTCTCATTCAAACGGTTCAATTAGATTAATGAGCACGTAGCTCGCTGGAAAAGACCCGAAGTAAGTTTTAATGCAGAGGCCGATTCAGGGGAACGCAAAACAAGCTCAGTGGGATTTACGGGGGCCGAAATTGCGACAGTAGAATGCGAAGAAAGAGCACCGCCAAGCAAAAAGAGAGAGAGAGGTCGGCGAGTTGGGTATTGATTTTTGTGAGTTCAGTGCCATATCTTTTGCGTGTTTCCCCCGCTCGGTCAGAGCCTCAGCTTCATGTGTTCTACACGTTAAAACACTTAGCCAAATTGACTCTAAAATAATTGTGCTCGCTTGCCATGGATCTGTCAGAGCGACCAGTGGACAGAGATGAAGTCATCAGGTATGAGAGTTTCTTTCCCTTTGGGAAGATTAAAAATGCAGCATGAATTTAGAGAGAGAACGTGTTGTCTGTAACATAAGAATCTGCTCCAATGCAACAATGGCATGCGCGTTTAGAGATACCGAATGGTGTTGTCGTAAGAAGACAATATACTTTTATGACGCGTCAAATCTAAACGCAGTTTTCGACACGTTAGACACTGACGAAAACATGTATAAAAAGATTCGGCACAAAATATCAAAGTCAACAACAACTTTGTATGGTACATTGAGTGTTTGAAAAGATGAAGTTAAAAAAGGATACATTAACTACAAAAAATTTGAATGGAAAAAATGTCATGATATTTGAACAAGATATTCCGTGATCAAAATCGCATTAATAGGAAAACCTAGCTTGTAATAACAATGAAGTTTGCTGATTTCCATTGCAAAAATAGCCCAATGACGCACGACGGCTTCTAAGTCCTAAAACGCAATTAACTAACGCTGAAGAAATTAGATTCGACGTTAGTTTAAGCCTCCCTAACCGCAACAAGGGCGTTCTAACGAGGAAGGAGGGAGGCACCATTTAGTTTGGAGTTAGGGGAACGCGAAATTTATACACAAAGTGCATAGAGATAGTAAATTGAGAAAGAAGTTTATGAAATAAGATAAACGTTGAAGAAGACAGTAGTAGGTGCGAAAAACGGAATAGTGAACCGAAAAAGATGGTCCACTGAACTTACTTCGTAAAATGAATAAGGGATGTAATGTGATAAGGAATAAGGGAAATAGAGTAATACGGATCTCTATTAAATTGGAAGTTTTTCTCATCTATAAAATGAAAAATGTAAGATAGAAACAGTAAACTAATAGGTTTTAATACACTTGAAACATGAACTTGACCATAACCAAGATGCAGTTTCTCTTTCGAGAAGAGCAAGATCTTAAAACGATAAAAAACACGTTTCAACTTCTATGAACCATGAGCTGGATCACATCAGGAAACCGTGCAGACAAACCACACCACTCCCGGACGCGATCATCGTTGACTTGCAGCATTGGGACAACAAAGACAGAACGTAGAAGACCGAACGCGTAACTCGGCACCAACAAGGACAGGCTCGCAATAATAGTTGTGCAGAAGGCGGTGAAGCATTACTGGAGGCGGCCAATAGAGCGATCAGTGACAGGAGCATTGCTCACGCAGTATCGGCCTTCACAGCCATAACCGGTTTTATGGGGCGGGCGTCGAGAGGGAGACGGACAGGGCAGGATGGGAGGTGCGCAGGGGAGGACGAGAGTTGAGCAGCGGAAGATAGGGGAGGATGAGAGGTGAGCCGAGGAGGATAAGAGTTGAGCAGGGGAAGATAGGGGAGGATGAGAGGTGAGCCGAGGAGGATAAGAGTTGAGCAAGGGAGGATTGGGGAGGATAAGAGTTGAGCAAGGAAGGATAGGGGAGGCTGAGAGTTGAGCAGGGGAGGATTGGGGAACTCGTTCATGGGAGAGAGATGAGGTTTCTTGGTACACAAGGCGGGGTGTGCAGCGCGGGCAAGAAATACAGCCTTACAAGTCGGAGGCACATAAAATACATTAGCGCGAGGGAGGATGATAAGCTACACAGATTCATAACATAAAAAGATAAAGAGTAGCTACTGCTTCATGAGGTTAGATAGATAAGAAACGTGTGTTCGTTCACACAGAAAGCAAAGCCTGATGATACCAGTTTGCAATCGATGCAAGAAAAGAAGGGAGCGTTAAGAGCAAGGAAGAACGAATGAATCTGATTACGAGTCAAGAAATGTCGAAGTAGCATAAGACGGCACAGCGAGTTCTTGGATGGAATAGAAGCCAATGAGATGGAATGGACAGGACGTAGAAAATTAATATTAAATGGCAAGGGATATCAAAAAATAGCGGTCACCGAGGATAGCAATAAAGGACGGGAAAGAACAAAAATTCTTGATGACAAAAGCATCATTTTAGAATCAATTATAACTTTTCACTCTCGGACGAGACTTGCGAGTTGTTTCTTCTTAGAGCTCCGCAGACAAACTTCTAAGACGAAGGGACGTACACGCAGGCAAGCACACGCATGGAAGAAGGCCCACGAGCTCCATATTGGTCTGCTGACATCAAGAGAAGGAAGCCTTAGTGGCGTGCGTGAGGGGCTATTGAAGAGAGGCTTGATGTACGGCACGGTAAAGGAAACGAGGTAGAGTCATTTCTTAGGGGAAAATACACCTCTTGTTCGGCTAGCCAATAGAACGGCTTTATTTCAAACAAACTTTATGACGTCACCATTGCGACATGCCGCTAGGCCAATAGTGGTGCCAGATTTGGAGCCACAAGCAATATTACAGCTGCTACTAGTTCGTTGCCATGACGTCAGCATTGCCACACGGTCGACAAAAAAATACTGGTCTGACCCCACCTTGTTTCTTCTACCGCGCTGTAGGGCCCAGTCCCAAGTCGCCGCCGTTGCGAGATGGCTCTCGGGTTCGCCAAGGGAGCAGGCAGCAGGTATGAGTTCTGTCGCAGAATTACAGCTCACAATCGCGGCTCAGATGTTTCGAGATTGCCGGATCAAAGAAACTAGTACTGGAACTTGCCGAGTGGAGAATGAATGTCAAATAACCACACCGCGATAGACTAGTCAAAGCATCGCGCTCACACATTTCACTGAAGCTTGGGTACACAATGACTTCATTTCTGTAGTGTGCATGGCTAAAAAATACCGTTTTCTCTGTGTCTTTCCAGTGTGATAATTAATTTTTTGAAAATTGGATGTGCCATGCCCGTCAGAAGTGTCTGAAAAATTATCAAGCACACCGAAAATAACAGCAGCGAAGTTTGATGTGCGAAGCTCCAGTCGAGTTTCATTTTTAAAACATCGTATTATAATTCATCGTACAGTTTGCACGGCGGGGAAGCAATACGACTAAAATTCGGCACCAAGAAAACGTTCATTTTTAATTTACAGACTTCGTAGAAGATTACACCATCAGGCAGTATATCTGCAAACAACTTCAAAAACTCCGAATATTCACAATGTTAAAGCAAGGGCATAACCTTCAGCATATTGACACATGCATTGCATGTTATGGCTGGACCTGTGCGAATGGAATTTTATAAAGAGGGTAGATAGTGTAGCACACACTGGAGACGTTAGTTCCATCCGTACATCAATAAGTATGAGACTAGTATCAAATCATTTACGAATGGAGCTAAAAAGCCCTGAAAATTACAGTCGCTTTATATTAGACGGTGGTCCATATCATACAAACCACAGAGGATAGATAACATGACATTTTTACACTTTAGCAATGGAGTCTTACGAATTTAAATATATTTTTTGCTAAAAAAATTAACTGATTAGCGACACAACACACAAGCTAATAATTTATTTCAGCACCAAGAAAACCATCCTTCCTGAAAGGCTACCCAAGTAGCGCAACAATATATTCAAGTATCGCAACAATATATTCAAGTATCGCAACAATATATTCAAGTATCGCAACAATATATTCAAGTATCGCGACAGCACCGCTCAAGTATCGCGACAGCACCGCTCAAGTACATAATTATCTCACTAAAAAAAAAAGAGAAGCAGCAATGAACGCAATTTTCAGGTCGCAACAACTTCAACGATTCGGAGGCAGAAAAAGTTGAGCTACGCACGAGATCATTCACGTGATGGGATACAAATATAAACGTGGTGGCGACGCCGCAGACCCTAAAACATTCTGTGGTCGTCGCATCTAAAAGGGCAAAAGTTAATTTGAGAATCGAGCGCTACACGAGGCGCAGAAGCACAATGAGCTAATGAGCAATCTAGACAGCTCGCCTTGCTTCTCCTCATCCCTTATCAACAAAGTAAGTGAATTGTGACTGCCACAGAGTCATCGGTAGCAATGGAGACCATTCTTATGTACGAGAAAATCAGCAATTCAACAGTCAACTACAATCCGGTGGCGTAGGCGAGGGATCTTAAAAGAATTGCGCTACGAATTTCGGCACAAACTTCAATCTCCACATTAATGAGATTTGGAAACAATCCGCTGTAAAATAGACACGGTAAAGATGTACAAGGGCGATAAAAAAATGAAGCCAAACAAGCAAAGCGAGCGCCAGCCAAATAGAGCGGGCAAAGGAAGCCGGCAAAACAAGCGACGCTGGCCGAGTGCACGCTGCAAATTATAAGGCAATTATCTCTCTAATGGCTTACGAGACTTACTGTACAACAGCTTGCATTTTACACTTAAGCTTTTGCCCTAATTGCATGCGATGTAAGTTCCACGGTGGCTTTTATGGAAGGAAATATAAACGCAGCTCATTTACAAGTTAAAGAAATTTCCTCACGTAGCAGCTGTGAAATATGAACGGATTTTGCCCACGCCAGAGGGAGTAAACATTCGTTGCATGGATGACACGCACGGTTTGGAGCTCTGTATGAAGCATCAATAACGAGTTCAACGAAACATCTGACGCAATGCCACTCTAGTTGTGCTCGCAGTGGTACAGTGGTTAAGGGATCGACCTTGCATGTTGGAGACGAGGGTTCGTATCCCGGCACTGGCGCGGCGATTTTCCCCGTTGGGTATAAGGGAGAGCTCAAGCACAATACCCCACTCTACCCAGGTGTCGGAAATGGGTACCGGCTTCACGGGGGAACCGTCATGATGTCCTATATATAGTGTTAGTTATAAGACATTTGAAAAACCAATGCTTAAGATATGTATCAGGCTTGATTGGAAATAAAGCATCCTAGATGCCGATGTTTGTTTCTACAAAAAAAAAATGAGTACAAATGCGACTCCGGTGACTACCTACAAAAATGTGGTAACAACTATGTCATCAGACAGTAAACAAGATTTCTAGGTTCGTAAATGATGGAGACAAAGATTTTTCAAACAAATGTTTATCAAGCAGATAGAATTCCTATCAAGGAAAAGTAACATGAGTAAGGAAATGCAATAACCACACATTGAAATCCTATCCACGAAGAATCAGCAGTAATATCTTGCCAAGCAGTGGCGTAATTAATCGAGCGCAGGCTTGCTGCAGCCTGTATGACTGTTCTAGTTCACATGCCCTATCAACATAAGTACTTTGGACACACTTGTACATCACTTCGCAAATAAATGTTGTGAGAAATTAATTTTGGCATGTGCAAGCTTCATAATTCAAATGCTGTTACTCAATTTAGTTCATTCTCACGAGAGCAGATCTCCCTTAACATTGAAAGCGTTATAAAAAACTCGTAAAAATAAAATGTTCTACCAACACTTAAATTCAGAGACATCTCAAATGCGATTGAATAAAGATGTAACAATAACTTCGGCATTTTCATAAATGTTTAAAAAACTTATGCATGAGATCAAATTTTCAAATAAAACTGCAATCGGACACATTACAGCAAAAACAGGTGCCACACAACACGTGGAGAGCTGGCGTTGCTACTAATCAACATGAGTAACTTTGTCGCCAATTGCAAGGGCACAAAGTTGCTCGCCTATATGTCGATAGATTAAAATAAATTACCGTTAACGAGACAGTCTACCATTAGCGGGTGCACCAAAATTTTGAGATTAGATTTCAAGTTAGTTCACGCTTCCCAAACTCATTATAACACCAACATTGCTTAGAGGATATCATTTAAAAAGCAACGGGAACACATTAAAGTTAATTGAAAATGTATCTCAACACATCATGCTCTAAATCTGGCTGTATAACGGATAAAGCTATTTCATTATTACTTATGTGTACATATAACACCTGTGACACGTGCATACTACACTCACTTGACAGCTGTGAATCACACCCACTACACAGCTGTAAAACATTCAACATTACACGGCAGTAGAGGAGACACGGCTTCGATGTCTACGGATGTTATACCCTCGCTTTATAAGCGTGAACATCCGTAGTTTTTAAAGTTGTTTGCAGATCTACTACCTGATGGTGCAATCTACTAGTACGGTACCTCAGTAAATTAAAAATGAACGTCTTCTTGGTGCCAAATCCAGTACGCATTGCTTCACCGCATGCGCCGTAAAAGCGAGAAAAAATGTAAGCGTGGGCCCGCGTCTCATTTAGGCCATGAATGGGTTGGTGCAATCTACTAGTACGGTACCTCAGTAAATTAAAAATGAACGTTTTCTAGGTGCCGAATCCATACGTATTGCTACACCGCATGCGCCGTGAAAGCGAGCCAAAAAGTAAGCGTGGGCCCGCGTCTCATTTAGGCCGTGAATGGGTTGGCAGGTGCTCGGCTCGGGCAGGCTCACAGGCGCTGCGCCTCAGGGCAAGCCCTGGGCCGTCGTTCACTCCACCACGGTTGCCAGAGTGGCCTTTGCCGGCCAACATTCTCTCACATGACCTTTTTTCTTCGAATAAAATTTAGCCGTGACGACCACTCAGCATCCGGTATCCCTGCAGAGATTGTAAATTGTGCGCGGTCTTTTGAGACAACTTTCTTGAAAAAATTGATATTTTGGTTATAAAAAGGTCAGTCTGATAGTCCAGCACTCGGCCAATAAGAGTCGCACTCCGATGCTGAAGATACAGTGAAATACAAAACTTTATCATAATAGCTAAACGTAATACTTTAGCTACATCAGAATTTCTTTCGTGCGTAACAACTGAACAGCGTGAGAAAACAGAACAATGTAAAAATCGGCACCACTCGAGTGCTCGCCACTTCGTTCATGACTACCTGCAAAATATTACTACTCGAAAAATTCAATCAGTGTCTCAGAGTTACTAGTACCTAGAAGCATAGGCGAGTAAGATAAAAAAATACAGGCACACTGAATGCCAACCATAAATCCTGTTTTGTAAAAAAAAACTGTCCGAGTCTAGCCAATACTTGTTTTAACTGAACACATGAGCCGTACTGTCAAAGAATTTTTTGTTTAAGATGCGAGCCCAAACTTCAAAATGGGTAGGCAGTTCGTATGAAAAAGAGTAGGCAGTTTCACGACGGTCCTTGATTGTTATAGAACAGTAAATAAGATCAAACTAATACACATGCTACAAAATGAATCATGGAAGCAATGCTACTACACAAAAAATTATTACCTGCTAAAAAAGTGGGAGCAACTATGTCATCAGACAGTAAACAAGATTTCTAGGTTTGTAAATGATGAAGGAGACCAAGTTTTTCAAACAGGTATTTATCAAGCAGATAAAATAATCTTGAGGAAAATTACAGGATTAAAAAAATGAAATGACCAAACATTCAAATTTCCTTACATTGGAGCTCGAATGTCTAATAAGGTAAACGTTAAACTACGCAAAATTAATTTCAAGGAAAAGTAACACACGTAAGGAAATGAAAATACCATACATTGAAATTCTTTCCACGAAGAATAACGTTTACCTTATAGGACATTCGAGCTCCAGTGAAAGCTTTACCCACAAACGGTCGGCCACAGACCAGTCAGGTAAACAAATTGGGGACTCGCTTCGTTTGCGACAAAAAAATGAGCCCATTAAAATTAAAGACATCTGCGTCGATCTCGTTATCGATCACTGTTGGTCGTTAGATTGAAGTCGATACAAACTTGATTTCTTCCAGAATAATGAACTATTTTTGCCATCGTGTTTGCCAGCATCCGCGTGAAGTAGTATCAGTAAAGAAAGTTTCAAAACTGTTCTAATACCGATCTTGCCGATGACAGAATATATTTATTCCTACGTCCAATAACTAGTTCAAAGTTGACTCTCAATCACTGCTTCTACCACGAAACACCAGAGAAAGAAAATAAACGCACCTAAAACTCACGGAAATCTAGCGAGGTAGCAATCAATTCACCTGGAGGTGTAATTACACAAAAAGTTAAAAAACGTTCTTCAATTTTGTCCGTGGACCATACAAAATCATTTAGCAAACGAAACATCTTCCTGTAACACTCGCGACTCACACTCAAAAATCCAGTGAGAATGTATTGGGAAGAAAATCAATTAACGCTGTCCCACCACATCGGACGCCACACGGAAAAGGTATACACTGACTGAGCCGAAGAGGAGAGTGGAGAGATAAGAGAAGCCCGGACCGTGACCTGCACAATCCATTGTAGCGAGACAATTGAGCCTTCGCTGTTAGGGCTCTATCAGAAAAAGAGGAGAGAAAAGAAAGCGCGGTCAAGATGGACGATAGCCAGCCAACTAGAGGCAAGTTTGAAAACCTAAGAAAATTTCTGTGTGCCACTTCAAGGACATATTCATTCAATACCGTTAATGGACGAAGGAATGCTATTGTGTTCTTGGATGGCAAATCGATGAACAGATGTTATCTCGAAAAATTCACGGTCGTTTGTCCGATTCTCCCTATTGAAGTTTGTTGATGCCGGATAGTATCAGGTATCTTAAAAGCGATAAGGCAGCTTCTACAATTTCATCACAAAGTGGTATCAATTCTGAAAAGCATTTTAACTCAATGCTGAATGGCTTACAATTTACTCGATGATTCATACCATAAATTTGAATAAATTTTGAGACACAGGACAAGCGCGAGATAGTTAGCAGCGACATGATTGAGATTACAAAAGAGCGCCGAGGAAGAGCTCGACCTTCATGAAAGTTAGTTAACGAGCAAAGAATACAAGCCTCTCTTTCACGAACGGCAATAAAAAAAGAAAAATGGGCAGTTGAAGAGCACGGAGGACCGGGACACAGAAAACATAGAAGTGACACCTCGCGCCAGGGGAAGAAGAGAAGAACAATGACGCCGGATTTGAAATGGTGAAAAAGAGCTCGAGACGAGGGAGCACGGGGACAGGCGAAGTTGTGTTCAAAGCACAAAATTATGCACGTATAAATTATAGTTTCAAGAAAGAAGTTAACAAATCAATAAATATTGCACATAATTGTTGAACGCACGCATTCAGAAAGAATAAAGTGAATAAAGTTATATTCAGAAATTGACTTTGAAGAAGGAAATATATACATAAAATACGAGAGTAGCTTCAAATTCTTAACACTACTAAAACTAATGGAAAAAAAATCGCCTGTAGTCGGATATTTGATGAAAACATTAGTAACGACGAAGGCTAGTAGCATCTGATTTTTCATGAGTACATTCTTTCAAGTTTTTTAAATTGAGCATTAAATGAAGTATTCCCCAAACACCCCAGCAATTTAACTTTTTACAAAAATTGTAACCTACAGAAGGACGAAGCTCTTCAATGTTGAGTTTCATTCTTTTCTGGTTTTCAAGGGCAGTCGATGGAAAGAGTTAATCTGAAATTTAAAATCTGCGCGTAATCCTTGAGCTTTAACGGGTATTTCAAGTGGAAGAAAACCAAACGAAACCGAAGCCACTCGAAGTTAAATTTTATGACTTGAACAAAACGCTCCCCCGAATACACGTGGACATCGAACAGATCGTTTACAGGGCACACGGCGAGCTGAGTGGCTTTTCCTTACGCAGGACGAGGGCTGGATTTTCTTCCAAGAATTTACATCGTCGTACAGGTACAACTTGCAGTACAAGTTCTTACAATTTCAATTCTCCTTCTAATTTCTAATTCCCTTTTTAATTTCTAATTCTCCTTCTAATTTCTACTTCTCATAATTTCTAATTCTCCTTCTAATTTCTAATTTTCCTTCTCATTCATAATTCTCCTTTTAATTTTACCAGCATACACTATGTGCTATAGGAAATGACTCAATAAGTTCACTTAGAAAAGAACTTACGCTGCGAGCTGCAACGCTATGGAGGCGTAAATTGTTTCAAAGTCCAGCCAAAGGCTCATAAATCTGGCGATGACAACCGACACTGGAGAGCGCAGTTCTCTCTCTTCCTCTCCGTGTTACGCAAGCAAAGATTGGTTGATTGATTATAAGGAAGTTTTAGCCTCCTTTTACCCCAACAAAGATGTTCAAAGTGAGGAAGGATGAAGGCATTATTCAGTATGGAGTTAAGGGAACGCGGAATCTACGCACAAGGTGCATAAAATCAGCAAGCTAAGAAAGAAGTATCATGAAACGAGGTAAAAGTTGAAGAAGAAAGTAGTGGGCGCTGAAAAACCAGACAGCATTGAACCGAAAAAAGATGGTCCGTAACGAAACCAAAACCTTTTCCATTTAAGAAAAAAGAAGCCTGCCTAACCTTTAGCATGGGACCTAACATAATCCCCCTGAGAGCGCTAATTCCCATAGATACAATGGTTGTATCCCCTGAGGGAGACCCTGCATCTGCTGCACCGTTAAATGAATCAACAAGAGGCGTTTCGTCATCCAATAATCACTACTGAAAGTAGTGAGAGCATATTGATAGTAACAATTCATGTTTAATAGCATCTCATACAAATCTCCTAAAAAATGAAGACGTTATCGGGCGACCGTACATTTTCGTCAGTTTCTCATCGTTGAAAACAATGGATGGGAACAGTTAAATTTTTCAATTGAAATATTTCAAGTACAGTACATGAAGAGTAGAAACTCTTAGTAATCCAAACCGTGTACACTTTGTGCAGTTTGCACAATCAAAATTCGCAACTTAGAAACACGAGATCAATTTTGCTTCAATACGCTAAGAAACGAGTAAGAAAACAATGCAAGTGGAAGTGTATAATTAGGTTTTCATGAGGGAGCAGCGCTGTGGGATATTTTCCAACAGCCTGTTCTAAGCGTGGGAAAATGCGGTGCCGAATTCCCCACACTATCGGCAGCGGCGGGAAGTAACTAACCGACCTCCCAGTGCAGCACACGGCGCTTATATCCACAAGCTGGCATAAAATGCGCCCATGAAGCGAGATCAAAGAGTCAACACAGAAGCTCGACACAGCAACTCTTGCGAAAATCATTAATATTATATTCTTCATTAAACCATCTCCGCCATACAAGAACAAACCGACCCCAGACGCAATCTGCATGAACTAACACCATCACGGTAGTTCTCAGCATAAGGTTTCTGTGAAAGGATTTAGTTATTCACAGCAATTTTCTTTCATCATAACTTTTCTTATAGCCAGCCCAACTAATTCATCAACTCACTGCACGATTTGGTGCCTAAGCGATGACGCTTTCCGCAAGAAGTTGGACCCGCTCAGAACCTGAATGGAAGCTCTGTCACAAACATTGATTAGAAATAATGTCATAGAAGAAAATACAAGGAACGTGTTGTATGGAAATCACCCAAAATTAGTTTTGAACGAGAGTGTACATTCACTTAATGTAGTTTAATTCCATGAATAATTGAATGAAAATGGAGCCGAAGGTTGAGAAAAGCAAAAATTTATTAAACGACACCAGAAAGCAGCCTCCACCAAGTTCACGAAGTTTCAGGGAACAGATGAGAACTCCTTAGGCGGGAGGTGGGGATTTCCATAATGGAGGAGTGCCAGTTATTGGAGAGGCTGAATGCGGCGAGTTGCCGACAACTGAATGAATGGCAGAGTTCCAAACAGCTTGCGCATGTTATGTAACTCATGAATAGCATACAACGCAACTCTATGCGACACAACCAAACACGACATAACTCTTAAAAAACATAACTTCGTTCGGTGGAATTTCACGAAGTGCAAAACGACTCATTTCCGACAGGCCTGTCAATTCCTGTTTAGAAAGACGGTCCGTAATCACCTTATTCATGAACATATTACCGGAGCAATTTGATGAGGTCTGCACAGTGAACTTCACCAATATATGAAGTGTTTTGGGCACATGCAAAGACCGACATTTGTCCCAACTCAGACAAAGAATATGACAAGGTCGATAGTATTAAATATAATTTATTTACAAATACCTCAGAGACCTGAAACTCAACCTTCATTTCTTCAATAAATTAGATATGAATTCAATCAATGCACCATATAACTGTCAGCATTTCGGAAATAAATCCTGCGCTAATACAACTGCACCACATTCAATATTCTTTTACTTAAATAGTTGTAAAACTACCATACCACAAACTTCTCAAGTTATTGATCACTACAAATCTACTTTCCTCTAGTTCACCATTTTGAGGTTCAAAATTTCATTAACTTCATACAAGCTAGAAAAAGCTGTTAATATACCATCAACCACATTATACAAGTCGGGGGAAATTCAATTTTTCAGCAGGGAGAGAGATTCTTCTCCATACACACGTACGAAATACAAAGAAGCAATCTCAACAGGAAGGTTGGTCGCACACACAGGACGGTGCTCCTATAGCGTGAGGTCTACCACATTATACCATGAGATCTACCTCTAGCTAGTGCTATGGCATGAGGTCTACCACACTATACCATAAGATCTACCTCTAGCTAGTGCTATAGTGTGAGATCTACAACACTCTTGCATGAGATCATCCTATAGCTAGAACTATAGCGTGAGGGGTGCTGCTACAGCGTGAGGTCTACCACACTATAACATGATATCTACCTCTAGCTAGAACTATAGCGTGAGGTGAGGTTAGGTTACTAATGGATATCACTCACTTCCATCCAGTTAATTTAGCACTGATCACTCAATTTGAACATCTCAAACTGCACCTGGGTAGGCGATATAAGGCGGTGGACCTCACGCTATAGTAGCCCCAGGTTAGGTTACAAATGGATTTACTTATTTCCATAGATTTAATTAAGCGCTATACAATAAGCACATCACAAACTGCACCTGAGTAGGTGATATAGTGCGGTGGACCTCACGCTATAGTAGCACCAGGTTGGGTTACTAATGGATATTACTTATTTCCATAGATTTAATTGAGCGCTATAAAATTTGCACATCACAAACTGCACCTGGGTAGGCGATATATGGCGGGAGACCTCACGCAATAGTTCCATACACAGGACGAGCAGCGACGTCCGGGTGGCGCTAGAAGTGTGCGTGTCGGTCGCACATGAGAAGGGAAGGTCCGTAGTTCTGTGGCCGCGAAGTGAAACAAGTACAGCGCAGCACAATAGCAGGACGCGAGTACTTGCGAAGGGCGAATGAACTCGATTTCTTCTTCTCTTACGCCACATAGCAGAGAGCAGAGCCGATGTTATGCACTCAAAATGCTCATTCAGTGCATTAAACACTTCCTCACTGTTGCCAGATAAAAAAAATAACCTACATTTACAACTCGATCTATAGCTCAAATCATTAAAATTTTGTCATCCGATAATATTCCTCTCAACGTTAACACCTAGAGAGGAAGAAAATTCCTGCCCAAGTATCTCGGCACGAACAACCTTGGGGTAAGTCTTTGAAAAAATTGATCAAGATCGCAGGAACATCTGGCGTTGGGGTCCTGCTGATGTAGACGCGCGTCGCATCACAATGACGCGTTCCCCAGAATAGCATCCTAATGTTCACAGGTATGTTCACAGTTGTGTGTTCGCGTGTGCGATTCATTAAAGCGAGGAGTTTTTGAAAAATTTCTTCTCCCAAACAAAAGAAGATAAATATACTCCAGTAAATCAACAACATCCATGGGAAACAAGTTTATGCTCAAGAAAAAATGCCAGACCACGTTCTTAAATTGGGTACAATTTGTACTGAACGCAACTATCGTATCAATTTGATAACGTTGTCTCAAAAAGTTAATGGCTATCAGAGGAGCAAATTGACGTTAGGAATGGTTAAACATTTAAATGTAGTTTGCTGTGTCTCAGTGAACTGTAAAATGATAATTTCAACACGAATAGGTATTATAAAAATGGTCATTTAAAGAATACATGGTGCTGATGCACAAAACATTCCAAATGCCACGAAATTGAACACTAGTCGTAAACTCGAGAGTATAATTGCTCCTAGTAATTCATTTACTAACTCAGTAACTACTGCAGCACTAAATACTGTAAGATGCAGAATACAATAAAAAAATTGACCTCGTAACCGGATACCTAATTAACCAACGAAAAATAACATAGCTTTAATAATAAGAAACATCTTAAGATGATATATTTTTCACCGCTTTCTTCGCAGATAACGCTGAGTATTTGCAGATATAATCAGGAACAAACATCTCTCACTCCACGCACATGACCAAGGAACATTTGCCACTGAATTACGAGTTCTTTCTGCGGAAGATAAGAGAACAAACAAGAAGAGCTCACTCTCGGACATTACAATCTGCAGCTCCTCACGTACACACTTGCCGCAATGACCTGGATGTTTTTCAAACAATTTACCTGGTCGTGACGGTACAGTCGGCAGCGCTACGGCCACTTGGATACGTTACGTGCTACAGCACGTAGCGTAGCTGAGTCAACTTTAAAAAAGCTCACGTTGCCAGTTGTCATAGAAACTTGGTAAATTGATTGAAAAATCGACCGCTAGAGGTTTCCCAACAACATAGCTGAGAAAAATTATCAGAAAATTGTAATTGATACACATGACGACCATTAATGAGACAATGCTATTGATCTAAATTTTCAGAATAAGACAAAACTAGGTCATGCAAATGTAAAATAATACCCCAAACTTGATTAAAGAATTCTCGAAAACAAGTTCCAGTCTCCGCAAGCGATTAATTATAATTGAAGCAGAAAGACCTGAATAAGAAACCACTGATTCAACTCAAAAAATGAAAAAATCTAATGAATGAAGCATTTCCAGTGAGCAGCAGCGAAGCCATCGCGACAAACCTTCGCGAGGGAAAGTTTGGTGGAAGATTGCAAAGCTGACTCAGCAGTAAACGGACGAACACGACCGTCATCACGACAACCAAGGTGACCACGGCACATCAACCTTGTGAGCAAAATCAACCTCGCACGAAGGTCTCAACATGGAAGTAATTGTGAGTGGGCAAGCGTAATTCACGCCAATTTAGTGACTGCTCCAACGAAAATCAGGCAAGTATACTTTTTTGCTCATTTTCAAGAGTTCGTTATAGTGCGCTCCCAATGGTGAGAAATAGCGCTCATTTCTGAAGGAAACGAGCGCAACGAAAATTCCTTAAAGAATTCACGTCAACAAAATTTTAAATGTAAGAAACACATTGAAGCGACGGTACGTTCAGATACGCTCTCCGCTTAATTTCAAGTGCTAGCCAATGTAGAAAATCGCATTCTTTTACCATTCGTTGTTCCAAATCGCACCTTAAAATAGCTGAACTTAAAACGACACACAATTTTATTTGAAATTCGTCCGCGTGGCCTACATTGCTACTTTACTTCACTTATGTCATCAACAAAAGTGCGGCAAGTCAGCACGCGCAGTCTCTATTTTTGACCTGAACTACCATGAAAACGGCACAAAAGAGTAAAGAACGTTTTCCTTTAAAAGCATTCAAGCCATCACATCAGTTTGATCTTTTATGGACTTCCCAAGAAACACAGGACAAGGTCGCCAAAATTCTAACACCGAGCAGAAGTATTACAGCGAGATTACGAATTCATCGCACTTGAGACAATCATGGCCACATTTTCCCGATTTTATGCGCGTCGCTCGCCGCACCCCAATACCCAGCAATCAATGCATAGCTCAAGTGTAAGTCGTTTCACGTACTTGTTAACCGAGTTATCATGCCTCAAGCAAGCATGTATTTTAAGTGTCCGCAATACTCTCACGGTTAAAGGTTGAATCCATTGAACGAGTAAAAAAAAAGAAATTTCACGCAAGCGAATATTGTGCACGTTTCAAAAGTAACATGCCATAATTTCCGAACCACAACGTAGTATTTTTGAGGGCGTTATATCGCCACACTTGACTCCACGCTTCCGAGAATCATCCTGATCAACATTAAATTTCTGTTTGCGAGTGTAAGAACGAAGCTCATTTTTTCGGCATAGCAGAAAAGAATAAATAAGGCGAGGGAAGAGAAAATTCAGCGCTGGCTGCGCCCACATTCAGGGGTAGCGGAGGCAGGCACTGTCGGACCATGTTAACCTTTTGCTGCAAAAAATGACGCGGTGGAAGTATCATGGCAGCGCTATTTCGATGTGTAATATCCACAGATAGTGACAGGCGCATTCATGAAAGTCAAGTCAAATTCTCAGAATTGATGAATTCAGAATTTTTGTTTGCCTGTTGATGTACATTTTTCCAATATCGAGCAAACACTACATTTGATGCTGGCTACGTAGAAACTAAGTTAAGCATACGTACTTCAGCAGCTGATTAGTTATCTCGACCACGAATCTCTTGAATCACAAACAAGAAATATTAAACACAAATACTGAGCCCCAAGACTAAAAATATCACAAATATAATCGAGAGGCAAATAACTTCTCACTTAAAATAAATGAGCAAATAACCTTTCAAGAGAATTAGAAGAGTACATTTTTCTACAGCAGAAATATCAGCTAACAAAGTTCAAGAGTCAGGTCTACAGGCAAACCAGTTTCTTCACGCATTCTCTTCATATTAGTATCGTAGATAGGCCACTTCAGTGTAACACATGGAACAAAAAAGTTGTGATCGAATCGACTCCACCGACCTTAAAGAAGGTAAAAATGAACACTTCCCGAACAGGTCTAACTCAACGCTCTAAAGCTACAGTGCTCAAGTCCCGCGCTGAGTAAATGCGTTATGACAAAGCCAGAGTGGACTGATCGGCTTTACTCTCTAACTAAAATGATCAAATTTTGCCTTTTTCAAACGACGTTGAATCATGAAGATAATTCAGCATCGAAAATCTCTGCGATGTTGCCAGACTCTGATGTTCTTCTATAGATGCGCTCCATGGACAAATTTTACTTTTAAAAAGATTTTCTGGCAACCCCGAATAAGGCCTTGGCCTGTACCCAATGGCCTTGTCATATGCTAGGTTTAACGAATTATTAGTTTATGCTTCTAATACTTTCAACGGAATTATATTTTCTGGTAACCTTGTACGAAATAAACTTCTCATTTTGGGATTGCCATACATGAAAATATAGCAAAAAATATACTATTTCCCAGGACAAATCTTAGACAGCGATGAATGATTGCAATTAGCCAACAGATAATGAAAAAACGTTGACGTTCTAATAAATAACTCTTCTGGCTGCTTATGCAGTACCTGTGACATCACCATTTTCAGTATTATTTTGTGTTTTAACATTTTTACAGGCGCTGTCAGAGCGATTTAATAGTGAAAATTTGAACAGCTTGCGTGTATAAGTGTAGATAAGGAAATTTCTAGCGATATCAGCAAGTATTGAGGCGTGCTTGCCTTTATTGGTCACCCGACCATAGCCGTCAGTTTAGCCTAAATCTTAATGGATGCAAGTAAACCGGCTTGTTTGACTTCGCGTTAGAGGTAGCCAAGAGCAACTGCGCCTCACATGCCTAGCTTCACAAATAGATTCTTTTACAGGTAACAATGCAAAATAATTTCAGATTTCACCTAAAATACATGTACATGGATACTTCATTTGTCAAGGATCTCCACGGTATTAAATATTCTTTTCAGCACTTAAACAAGCAAATAATGCACTAATGTAAGCTGGTCCCAAAATATAATAAATTTGTGCACGTAAAACACTTAAAAAATCGATTCGTATAGAGATATATGGAAAAGTAATACAACGACGCGATCGTGTGGAATTAGAGGGTTACTCTTTCCATAACTAGTCATTTTTAACAAAAGCTCAGCTCAGGTGGCGGTCAATAGGAAAATATTGTGATCTGTACTTGAAGCTGTCAAGCATCCGGAAACAACCTCTTCATCACCAACAAAAATTAAGATGATTATTTTACTAACTAGTTACAGTATTCCTAACTAAAATAAAGGTGTTCCCTAAAGGAAAACGAGGAAAGCATCATTTAGTATAGAACTAAAAGGAATGGGGAGTCTATGCATAAGGTGTGTCCCCCAACATCCCGAGCATAGAACCAGCAAGATGAAAAGAAGTTCATGAAACAATAAAAGTTGAAAAAGAAAATTACAGGAGGTGAAAAGGACAGCAGTGAACCGACATAAGCCGGTCCGAAACAAATCAAACAAAAAACAATTCTAGCTCAACTAAAAGGAAGGCCTACCTAAATATCAGCTCTTTACCTCACATTTTCCACCAGAGAGGGTCTAATTCCCATAAATACAATAGTTGTATCCTCCGGAGAGCCCAAAACTGGAGCATAAAAATTTGTTGCTCTAGCTTTACATTGTATTTACAATCAAGTCGTTGGGAACTACACAGAGTTAAAATTTGATCAAAATGAATGCATCATTTCAACAGAGGACAGTCAAAACTATGTTTCGAAGCACCATAAATGCGTGGCAAAGCACGAGCAATATATGCATGCAGTACAACAAAATTGGCTTACAGTAATGAAAACAAGATTTTTCAACCTGAACCGCAACAACGTCTAGATATTTTCCTAAATCTTTACTATGAAAACTAATCAAAACAAACAAGGACATTACCCACTACCGTTTTCCAGATTAATAGTATTAAACTAAATTTACGGTTTCACCACCGTAATTATTTTTAATAATTTCAGAACGAAAGCGACTTAATTTCTACGGTGTAACCATTGAAGCACTAATATTGAGGAACAGTATTTTTAAGAGAAATTTAAGTCACGAAAACATTGAAGTAAGACAAACGGCATCCTTTGAAAAACAATTTAATTTGAACGCTGATGATCACACATACCGTGAACAAAAAACATTTAAAAATTAGACGAGAGCCCAACCTCTTCTCCGGGGAAAAAAAACAGGAATAACAGGCTTGGCGTTTCTCCTCGGGCGAGAAGAGAGCATAGGCGGGCAGATTACGTCGGTTAGTAACGTTGAAAACAAGAAGGAATGAAAAATAAGAGGCCGCAAAAAAGAAGACAATTCAAGCACTAAAGGGCTGGCTGGCTCGGCTCCAAGATCATCACAAGCTGCAGAGCAGAGAAAGCACGTTGAGCAGTCAAATGAAACTGAGCAAGGCGAGCGGCTTTCATAACATTCTACTTGTGACGACGACGGATGGCAGGATGGCATTTGGCTACGAGAATAACTATGTCAGAATGAACGAAAGCCATGAGTGTCTCAGAAATCTAACAAGATAGCTCGACCTAGGGCATCAATCGAGATGTTGGGCTACATTGAGGTTACCCACGTTCGATCATCAGAAAATTAGACTAGCGCACCATTAAAAGCACCGGAAGTTCTCTTACCTACCAAGCATTGTAATGAATATAGTCTTAAAGTCACATCCGGACTAAAAATTTCAAACCCTAGTCAAAGATATAATAAAATCCCAGCTTTCATACTCAGGGAATAGAATGAACAAGCAACTATTTAAATATAAGGTAAAACTGTATCTTTCTTTTGATATAAATAAACATTACATGAGAAATGATAAATAAATCCCAGTTTACACACAGAAAAGTTATACAAAGCATGATAAAATCTATGGGAAACACTCAATTCACAAGAGCTCAAACACATTCGTTACGTGAACAACCCAAATTAAGTTCAACAAACATAACACAGTTGAAACATTTGGCAGAATTGAACACTCGACAAAAATTTACTTCGTATGAACTTACCATCTAGAAAAAAATATACAACGATACCAAGGTCTAATTTCTGAGAAAATAAGGCTGAAGGCACGGCACTTACGTTCGTACCACAGACACAGGTTATAAGCAAGCTCACGCTTTACATCCCTACTTGATTTCATTAAATGCCACGTCCTGTCCACTTTGGTGTCATGGCGCGAGAGCTGGCAGTTACAGCACCGCATGCGTTTCTCGTCCAACGCGCACTTGAATAATAAAACTTGTGTTCACTGTTTTACACTTGATTTATATTCGCATGGAATATAGAACTTAAGCTAAAGCTGTGTTCACAGTATGACCTTCAGAAAGAAACGACTAACTAGACACATGAAATTTAACGAATATGCACGTTTTAGTGGAAAAAATACCCGCAATTCCAATAAGTGAATACCAATAGGCTGTGGAAAATAAGTGAAAATACATGCAATTAAATACTTCTAAAAAGGTAAAAATTGACTTCTCAGTTCTGAGACCTGTATTAAAATTCCCAAGTAAGGTGCTGAATTTTTAATTAAAAGGGAAATTTTTTTGAACAGAATTTCATGTTGGATTATTTTATAGAATAAAGTGATTTTTCTCAGGAGCTTCGATCTTGATTTACCTGAACATAAAACCAAATGTTGTCAACGACTAAGAAAAAATTCCCGATTCTTTTCCTAGACACTGAGGCTGAGTCATTTCGTAACGAGACCGACTGAATCACATATTTCTAAAACAGCAATTTAAATTGGGCGAGTCTAAAATCAATAACCAACAATAATTTTCCGATGCAACATTTACACAGAGTATCAAGTGAGAAATCAGACGTAAAAACACAAAACCCAACTCTCACATTTTCACAGCGACTCAGAAAAATTTTACCGTGCGTTCATAAACGAATCAAGGAACTCAAAAATTCCAATTGAATAATTTTATGGTCAAAATGTTCATAGAAGCTCACTCATGTAGGCTCGGGGAAATCCCCAGACGGATCAAACAAACCTGCCTAGCTAACACAGCAACAACGTACAATAGTACACGCTTATTTCAGCGAGTTCCTAACCACACTTGACCAAACTGGCTCAAAATTCAAGTAGCGTGCGGTCATAAGGTAATACATATCATCTTCACCATCGTAATTGTTTTTGCTACTTTAAGAACGAAACACATTATTTCTACTGAATAATCATTGGAGGCTTGCTAAGCAATAATATTGAGGAACAATATTTTCAAATGAATAATACTGAGGAACAATATTTTCGAATGAATAATACTGAGGAACAATATTATCAAGTCAATAATCCTGGGCAACAATATTTTCAAGTCAATAATGCTGAAAAACAACATTTTCTTTCAAATCAATCATACTGAGGAATAACATTTTCAAATCTATATTTCAGAGGAACAATATTTTCAGTTCAACACTACTGAAGAACAATATATTCAAATCAATAATACTACAGTATTTTGAAAGCAATAGTACAACATTTTCAAAGGAATAATACAACATTTTCAAAGCAACAATACAACATTTTCAAATCAATAATACTACATTTTCAAAGCAATAATACTGAGGAACATTTTCCAAGCAATAACACTACAATATTTTCAAAGCATTACTACCACAATTTTATCAAAAGAAATAATACTACAATATTATCAAAGCAACAATTCTACAACGTTTTCGAGAGGAACTACATTTGGGAAGTTCAAGAGGGGTATTACGAACGCAGCGGCAGCAGCAGCAGCGCTGGTCGCAGGCAGGACAAGCGGCGGCGGCGGCAGCACAAAATGTCGGTAGGTCACATGGACTGGACGAGCGCTCGAGAAAAACTGGTCTCTCTCTTCCAGCGCTGCGGTCTTCGGTCGTCACACTTTTGTCGTCGTCTCATACGCGACGATGACTAACTTCTTCTAGCACTCTCATGTCAGCTCAATGAAATGAAAAAGGTGAACGATGAAGTTATAACGGTAATAATGAAGACTGAAATACCGAAATGCCAGGAATTAATGATGAAAATGACACAGAAAAATAATCCATATCAAGCTGTTTAGGATGAAAAAAAAAAGAGAAGGTGAATGCAAGGATACAAACATTCAACAATTCTAAAGAAGTCATCGAAAAATTACCTCAGCATTACTATTGGTAATTAGACAATATGTATTGTCAGCAGTGAAAATAAGCATATCGGTCGGCCCACAAACCATTCTACACCTTTTTATTTACCAACTGCGTTTCTATGAAGATGGAAGCTAAATAGAGATTTTCAAGATGTGAAATTTCCAATAGGATTATTGAAATATTGTAATTTTGCTAATGCACCACATTATGCACCACATTTATATGCATTCATATGCTAATGCATTATGCACCACAAATTATACCGCCTAATATACGATTCTAAATAATACAGAAATTTTCACAACAATCTTTTACTAGTAAATTGAGAGAAACAGAGCAATGCTTCATGGGAAAAAGAATGCGATTGACATTCATCAGTGAAACGTGCTCAATAATCGTGGCACAGAGACAAATAAAAATGAGAAAAAAATGAAACGAAGATAACTCCAATTAACATAGCATGCAAAAATTATTCAATTATTTACAAATAGTAATTTAAGCAACCGCAAATTTTTCCTTTAAAATTGTATTCAAATCAAGACATTCCATTCGCTTAAATAAGTTTCCTTTCACTTCCTTACTCCCCTCACGAAAAAAAATACAGATCAGAACTGAAATTTGTGATGAAATAGATTTGAGCAACAAATATGCAGTTGGTAAGAATTAATGAGAAAAGTATTAGCATTCAGAATTCTTTGTCCCTGTAACGAGACCAATACATGCATCACTCATGGCTATCGCAATGAAAGCTAAGCCTACTAGTGCCTCCAGGCTCTCAGTGACCATTACTTTCGAAAGTAAACTACGACACAGAGATATAAATCACCCACTTCGAAAGATACTTCTCCTTAACTTCTTGTTTCCTCTGAACCAACAAATCCGACACATGATTACATAATCGATACACTGAGCTAATAACTAATTATTTATACTTATACATAATGTACGAAACGCGTCATTAATAGAATAGGATACAAAATAGCAAATGCTAATTTTACCAATTTCTTGGACTACACAACCACATATACTAACAAGTGATTGATCTTTCACGATACAGGTGCCATAATTTCCCAACTGAAACCAATCTCTGGTGAAGATTCAACAAAAATAGCTTACACTGATCCTTGAGCTCATCTCTTATTGACGTTTTTAAAATTTCACTGCGGCTCAGTTAACTGAACAATTTTGAAGCGAAAATAATTTACCATAACCTTGACATTTTCACAATATTAGACGACTAAAGCCAGCAACACGTTTCGTATTTTTGTGTAGAGTTAGAATGAACTTCCGTACAAATTTACACAAATTTAGGTCTAACACAAACTTCAAAAGGAAAGTGGCTTAGCGATCTCTGATCCCGACAGAAGCCGAATAAAAAAACCTTGACGCTTTGAAAACACTGAAAGCCTTCTCTTCTAATAAAACCTTTAATACGAAACGGGTAATCAAATTATCACTAGGAAATTTTTGCGTTGAGTCGCGATTAAAAAACCGCTGGGGTGGATGCATAAAACTCGTATTTCCTATATAACTCATTTAATATTGAACTCTTGATAACAAAAATACACACTTTTCACCTATCGTGTTCAGATGTAAATGAAATTAACTATAGCAAACAATGAACGCCAAATATAAATAAATACTTGAATAATAGTTCAATTCTAGATAGAATACATCAGGCCAATTAACTTTTCAGGAAAATGGACTCCTGAATGAAGTAAAACCAGTAAGGGTTTATCAGTACTAGATTAATCAGAAAAAACTCGAGCTTGTTAACATGTAACAAGCGGCAAGAAAAACGTCACGGTTACTCTCTTTCCATCGAAGGCATAACATGTACTTCAAACATTCTTTAGGCTTCACAAAAAAAAACAGGCAACTCAACGTCGTCCTCATATCATGCTCAATTTATTATCTAACACTATCAGCATGCCCACACACTGCGTATAAAAACAGTCGAGGCTTCAAGTTTCATATTGCTTATCTTAGTTGGAAGTTTCATTTGAAATCACTCAGTCACAAGGCTGCACACGCATTTTCCCAGCTGTCACTTTCGAAAAGAAGAACGCGAGTGAAAGTCTAGGTGTCAAAGTTTCATCACGGTAATTTCATTGCCTACAAAAAGTTCTGCGATTGCATTCAGGTCGGCAAGCAGCGCTGGCTGGCAAGACCATTTTATCCTTGCCCTACTTAGCCAGAGCTCCAGCGAGGCGTTGCTCCCAATAAAGCCAAGCCTAACTTCTTCACAACGATCCAAACTTACTTTGTAAATACAGGCTATGACGTTCTTTTCTTCGAGCAACGCGCACTTCTATGTAAACGCGCCCGAACCGATCGATGATACATAGTAAAAATGCCCACAAATGCTGTGCTCCATTTTAAAACTTTTATTTTCTGTAATATACTTCTATGCCTGGTTTTTCCTCAAGTCAAAACGTAGCACAAGGTAATTAGATTAAAATAATAAATTTTAAGAGCCTAACTACAGGCGCTTGAGAGACTATCAATGCTCAACAGTACAAACATTGAAACGAGCTTAAAAATATATTCTGTGCAATGCAATATCTCCTTAAATTACGAAAGAGAGAGCGGTTTGATACTAGCTTGAGACGCGAATTAAATTTCAACTTCCGACTCTCTAACTTCTAATGGTATAACTTCTTAAATTTCTTCACCTGCTTTTCTACAGGAAAAGCTTTACAGTTGAGACTCAAAGCACCAGAAATTCCTCCTAAAGCACTCAACAATCGCAGAAAATTACTGAGAATGGAGAGAAGAGTTGATCACGCGATGCTCTCAGCATTGCGGATCAATGATGATTCCCATCTCAGCTGACAAGCTTTCTTTTGGAAACTTTCGCTGATTAGACTTGGGCTATCAAAATACCACCCGCAAAACCACGTAAATCATAAAAATCAAATGTACGAAACATTTAAGGAACTTCATTCCACTATCATTATCATTTTTAAAATACTTCAACTGGCAAAATTTCTAATTGTCAATGATTTATATTTGCAGGTAAAATTGCAAATGTATCCGCTATTGAATCTGGAAGAATCCTACGTTCAATCAGAAGTTTAAATATTTGATGAGGTATTACTCAGAGACTCACAGTCATAGCTCCAATATCAACAACAGAACTGCTTTTAACACTTCACTAAAGCTCAATTAAATCACAAATAACTCATCTAATGTGTTACAGCGACAAACTATGTCAACACTAATAATTTTCCGTCCAATCAACATATAGCATCAGAAAGTTTGACTATTAATCTGTAAGCGCAGGGTTACTTAGATAATTGAATGCTTCGAGAACTCGAAAGCAATCCAATCTTATTTGAGAAAGGGTAAAGTATCATTCAATCCCGCAGCAGCTACAGAATGAACAGGCAGAGCTCGCACTGCTATGTTCCACTGGAGAAATGCCGAACTGCCGATAAGAACACCTATCTTACCTTAGATCAGGAGAGAAGACGTTCAAAGTCAGCAGATGTAGATTGCAGACACGAACACACAACTTTCTAAACTTTAACTTTAAAATTACCAATTCTAAAATCAACAGTGAAAAGGGGCTTTTCGCAAGGCCCGAAGCATATGTACAACGGTTAGTATACAACACGAATAACTTGACCCTCAACACTTCACCAGCATATTTGCACTTTCACAATTAAATTACACAAAGGGCCAAATAAACTTAGGATACGGCTGTACACTAAGCTTTAAAATTAAGCCAAGTAGTGAATAGAAGCAATACATAGGAGCACTTCCGCTGAGGAATAGAGAGAACACAAAGAGCTACGGAGCTCCTACGCACAACCTAACTCGACGATCATCTCAGAAGCACTGAGCAGAGCTAACGGATTGCGGACACCAGACACCTACCGAGCGAGTCGAGTCAGTCCGACCCAGCCGTCACTTGCCAGTTGTAAGTTATATCCAGTTACTTTATTGGAATTTATTTTTATTTAAAAAAAAAATTAAACCCCACACTGTAAACTCAAAATAAAATTAGCTGGAGGATACAATAACCAATTTTTAATCAGAGTATTTTGTTTTCTCGGGACCAACAAATTGGTAGCATTTTCTTTTTTCAATTAGCATTGCACAAGTTTAGTTCAACAGCTAATCTATCTCTTAATTTTTTTTTACAGTTTTAAATCGGCATCATGGCAGAATTCAGAGAGAAAATACCAGACTATCATTATTTTTTAAAGTCTGTGTTGCAGTGAAAATTGAGAGTCAAGGAACGTGTAAACTTACTGAGAGGCATAAAATATGCTAGAAACTTCAAGGAGTGAGACAGTAAAAGAGTGGAAAAACCCTTATCACAAGGGATCGTCCGCCCGTAGCCAGACTTCGGATTCTATGCTCACATTTCCCATGGACTCATGAAATCGAGGTTAAAGAGATGGTGGCTCAAGGTTTAATGGCCAACCGGTCGCTAGAGCTCCGAGACAGCTAAACTCACGTCTGTAGCAGCATGTCAGCTTTTAACATTAGCCACGTTTTATAACGGCGCAGACTTCATCAAGTGAAAATGTTTGCTCTCTTGTCATGCATGTTTGAATGACAAACGGATTAACAGTACACGATGACTGTTCATAAGGATGAAAGTAGCACTCTTTGTACTCAGGCCTGAGCTCTGAGGGCTTAAGAACCCTTTGAAGTCTCCCAGAGCTCGGCATATCCCTATCGCATTTCAACTTCCCCTACAATCTCCATGTGCACCGACACGGTGCAGCCGAAACATCTATAAGTCCGTCATCACTTCATACACTCTACATCACTTCCTTGTTCTTACTTCGCATTCTCCATGTGTTCGATCGCTTTACTAACATGAGGAAACTGATAGGTGAAAACCCGAAATTTGCTCAGTCGAGTATATTTAATACTATAAAGCAAATTGTTCAGTTAACGGTTAGGCAGTTGATGAGATATATTTAAAGATAGTTGGTCTACAAATTTTAGGACTAGGCCTGCTATCATGGAAATCTAAGTATTTGAAGCTGAGCTTAACACGAACGAATATCTCCATGAAGAAAAAAATTGCAAACATTGTTTGTTCGGAAGAACATGAAAGCTGCCCTTTTAAGCCAGATAATGGACAGTTTACTGATTGAGAGTTGCGTAACCTCACAAATACACCTGCAAATCCCGGACGCTAGTTATGAATTTAAATTTTGCCTTCAAATATGCTGCCGACTTCTCTTCGAGCGTTGCTGATATAGTAAAATGCATGTATTCAAATACGACGATAACTGCCCCTTGATTACTATATTTTATGTTCAACACCCTCGATGTTTACCGTGGTCGTTGAGCTTCACTTAGTGAACAGAACTCAAGTGATAATTAAGTGAAGGTTGAATGCTAGTCGTTGCAAAATCCTTTCTGCGAATATGATTAACTCATGTAGAATACACCGAATAAAATCGATAGAACATTGCGACGCCACTGGTGTCTGAAACTCTGTATTTCGAAATAGATGAGATGTAGTTGTACAGCACTACCAACATTTCGAAAGCCCATTTAAGTGCATCATTCATAGTTGTGTCTTTCTAAAGCACTTTTGCTCAATTTTTTATTTAGATAGCTACAGTTTATGCGTTATAGAGCGAGTTTCATTTTCACTTAACACAAGTTGCAGCGCGACTTTAAATTTGTTTTTCTTTTGACCTAACGCAACCTATTTCAAGCCTTTTCGAAAGCAGAGGTAAAGTCCTTGGATTACACTTGTGCCGACACTTGCGTACGCATGTTCTTTGCGACCCAATAGATCACCATGAAGAATTTATGGTACATGTTGTGAATATTACAAACGAACACTCATTCAGGAGGGAAAAACTTAGAAGCCCAGAGAAGCACGTTGGCCAAAGGTAGAAAAGTTGTGTTAATAGAATTAAGTACTTAGAACGAAGTCTCCCATCCAACTCCGTAAAAATGATTCGTTTTTTTTTCTGATGTGGTCATTGTAAACTAATGGCTGTTTTTGAAAAGGGTAATAGATTTGCTAATGCTTGTCGTAAAACTATTGCTTAACTTGAAAATAGTGAACGGTGAAATAATGAATACTCAATAATTTCATATAATAGAAGCGGTTGTGTGTTTATTCGTACGTATCAGGCTTTCAGTATTAGGTAAGGAAATGTTTGTTGCGAGCAAGAGCTGAATGTAATTGATGAGTAAATCGTTGATTCTGGGTTTTTTTCCTCACAGATATAATGGATCATAATCATTGGTTTTACTTGGACTGATATATTTGTGTGGAAATCTTCTCTAAAAAATTAATGCAGGTAATATTGAAGAGATAGTGAAGCTTGTATCACTGTTAAGATCATCGCATACTGACTGTAGAAGAAACAGTACTGTTAAGTTATTTTGTGTGGTTTGTTAAACAATACAGAACGCAGTCATTTTGACGGAGCTTGTGTGCTAGTATGACATATTAGTTTAGCTTTTATGAATAGCTCTTCCGTGGTCGGCTTTTATTGATCTTACAACCACACAACTGAAACATCGTAAACATTCGAACATAACAGGAAATTTCCGACATTGGGACATTTAAAGAATTTGAACTGCGTCCGCAAACATAAGTAAATCGTTCAGTGACGTTTGCGAATTGGCTGCTGAGAAAACATGGCTTTTATTTCATACAATTATAGTTATATCCGGTTCGGGATTGACAATTTGTGGTGTTCAACTCGAGACATCGTGTCAAAATATCGACAGTCCAGGCGAACTCGTCAAAATCAGTTAAGGTAAGTCTGACACTGCCGCACAAGCGAAATTTTGCAAGAAATCAATAGTAAACGGAACACCTAGGTTAGAGAGAGTTTAATCGAAATAATACTTCTCATGTTATTTCAACAAACAAGCATCGCTGTCCTACGAGGGCAAATCTAAAGTTCTAATCAAGTAAATTCTAAGACCGCCAGTGAATTTTACTTTCAATGGAGAAATCGTTACTCGAAAAAGTGAAAAGCGGTTTTTTCGTATGAGTTGAGCACACAAATGAGGTCGTCATTAAATCAAAGTCCAAGTCCATCATCTAAAAACACAAAAACCCTTACTTCGTTTCATGAACTCAAAATTCCAAAATGTGTACAGTCTCCGCGTTGTTCAATTATTTACAAGTATTAACACCATGTTACTATATAAACTGAAAGGTAGCTGAGTTGTTCAGATACTTCAGATGTATAAAAAGTTCAGTGAATTAACATGATAAATTATTCACTAGTGTGTCTGGCAACGCTTGATGACCTTGAGTACAGACGCTGCATTCTCAGATTCTAAAAAAAATCATTATCAATGCAAATGAGCTAACCAAGCGATGAATATTAGTGTTTGTAGCAAGAAATTTGAAAAAAAACATGTCGAGGCAAACAAACGCCGTATTCTCAATGAAGGATGAGCGATTTATAAAATTTACTGCAAGAAGAAAAACCACGAATTTCGTCAAATGGTTATATCATCAATAATAAAATTCTTAATAATAGTGAGCGACTTCTATTACCTTCATTAGGAAAAAGGACGTTGAATTTTACCCGATGATATTCCTGAAAGCGAAAAGGTGGTGACAGAAATACAAGCATACAAACAAGCAACACTATCATAGTTTTTTGAGTATTGCGTAGTTCAAATGAAACTTTTTGAATGGTAAAAAATTTCGCAGTCATTTTAACAAATAGTATTTATCGAAACCCTCTCACTATGCCTCATCAAAACCTACCAAATCGCAACATTACCAAGCCAACATAACTTAATATAAATAGGAATTTAAAAACGAGGAAAACTGCTCGTAGGTTAAGCATTATTTAATATTACACATAGTCAA
>JACJUY010001502.1:142774-154067 GCA_014220935.1 Platorchestia sp. MABIK | reverse complement strand
AGAGTGTGGGAAAGGAACCAGTCTGTAGAGTGGGGGGAAAGGAACCAGTCTGTAGAGTGGGGGGAAAGGAACCAGTCTGTAGAGTGGGGGAAAGGAACCAGTCTGTAGAGTGGGGGAAAGGATCCAGGCCGGAGATGAGGGACCCTAAACTCAGGCACTCGCCGCTCTTAACCTTCCTTTAGATTCTGAACTCTGCGCTACCTTCACGTTTATACGAGAGTTACTTGCGCTAATGACAGCATTTGAGAGAAATTGGCTTTGCGCCGTGGAAGTAAGTTGACTAAGTAGCTGTATCTCTGGTCTAGGCTGGAATCCATTTGTATGGGTTCCTCTTACGTGCATTTTTATTTTAGATAGCAGTCTCCTTTGGTGAAAGCAAAGCATAAATTTTAACATGGGTTCCGATGAAGTACATTTGTACGGGTTACTTTGACATTCAGTTTTAAATCGAACACTATTCTCGATTAATTAATGCAGGGCTGAAATCTTAAGAGTTTAAACATGAGGCTGACAGTGCCCGTAGCTCGTACATGATACATGAAGTGATCTTTGATGACTCACGTCAGCTAAATACATAAAGATTGACGAAAATAATTGTCATGAAGAAATTGAACTAAGGCGAATAAAAATCTACTGACATCCAGGCATGTACGAGTGCATGTAATGGACGTCAAACTAACTTTCTAAGCTCAAAAGAAAAAATATTTTATGGATTAACATCGGGGCATTACCGGACTAACAAACTCAATTGGACGAGTTTCTAAAGCCTGGGCAAGTGACGAAGAATTTTTTAACTCGACCGTCTTTGTAGGGTTTTGATAACCGTTGACTTGATGTGTCATCCTCTGGTGATATGTCACCAGCAAGGAGGTATGTCATTAACCGCAAAGGGACTCGAATGGAAGCTTAACCGTTCAACGCCCAAATGGACTATACCTCCTCTTTCGAAAATAGCCTCAATATATTGTATTTCTCGTTAAAATAGTTCCCTGATGTGTTCTTCGGAGTTCACTGCCGAGTGGCAGTTCCTTCCTCATCCTGATATCGGTGACTGCCTGACGCCGTGCCAGTTTAGTGTCGGTGGGTGTGATAACGGTAATATGAGTACAAAATTCAGGCGTTAAAGGGTTAAATTGGCCACGCTACCTACACGTTCCTATACAAAAACTTCCCTTAAATTTAGGGAAAGTTTCGTCTAACATTTCAACGTCGTCATCATCAAAGCCTCGGATGCAGGAGAACTGAGGAACTTCTCATTCTGTACGGACTACACGTTCCTCATCTGACCACTTCAATACTGTTATAGAGGAAAATACGTACTCTTCATTAATTCTGAATTCCGCTTGACATGTATGATTAACATCTAGTCTGCAATAGACGAATGATACAACCATAAATCATAGGCAAACTTTTATAATTTAATGAAAAAAACACCTGTGCAATATGCTCTGCTTATACTCCACAACGCGTGCATGACAGCGGCAAATGACTGTTTACCCTGAATTTAATTTAATTCAACTATATACGCAATATTCTTCAGTGCGAAATGAATTAAACTTTCATTATGATTATGAATTTGATGCTGACAAAGTCTACGAGAAAGCTATAAATTTTCAACTGCCAGAGGATCTGCCCAAAAAAACGTGAGAAATGCATCCATTTAAGAAAGTTAATACAAATCCCGTTAAATTGCAATCTGATGACTATGACCACAAAGCACAAAGAAAGCCCTATCGAGCAAGAGAGTGGGAGGGGGAGGGGAAATCGTGCGGGGAGAGGGGGAGACTGGAGACGAGCACCAGGCGTGGGAAGGCTTGCTAGATATTCTGCGTCGGCCGCTGATCATCTTTGCTAACTGCGGACCACATACCCTACGCAGTCCGGGCTGCATGTTTGTTCTTCCGAGGTATAGGGAATTGCGGACCTCATACCCTGCACCGTCCGGGCTGCATGTTTGTTTTTCCGAGGTGTATTGAACTGCGGACAGCACGTCAGCCGACTTGCGCAGTACATACAAGGACTCTGACTTGTTGATTATATTAGTAAATTTGGAAGTGATCACTGGAGCCATTCTCAAGCGAAGAGAAAAAATAAGCGTCTTCTACGAACGGATTTCAGGCATTTTTTTCACTAAAATCCGAATTATTTCGAAAGATGACAGGTTTCAACAGCGTAATGAAGTAAGTCCCCTCACTTTGACAATGATTTATTTACGTATACTATTTTGACGTATTTCTCACAGAAAAAAAATGAACATTCACATGCGGAGACGTTCTGTGACGCCGCTCACAGTTGGTCGTGCTGGCCAACGTGACATGCTGAGTTGCCTCCTGTCACGAGCCTGACTTCGCTCATCTGGCAACCCTGCGCGGGTGCCAGATGCTGAAAGATCAAATTTCATTTCAAAAAGCGCAAACTTGAGGATTTTCACTAGAAAATCCAGCGCGTATCATGGCCAAGTCGACGTGGAATAATGTACGCCACAGACTGTATTCCTAAGACGACGTAAATCGTTAAAAAATCTAGCCCCATGGCAACGGCTACGATGAAAAGATTGAATTACATAAGTTAGTTCAAGCCTCCCTAACCGCAACAAAGGCGTTCTAAAGAGAGGAAGGAGAAAGATTGCATTTAGTAAGGACTTAAGAGAACGCAGAAGCCATGAACAAAGTGCATGGAAACAATAAGCTGAGAAGGAAGTTTATGAAACGAGATGAAAAGCTGAAGATGAAAATAGTGGTACTGACAAATAGGACGGCAGTGAACAGAAAAATGATGGTCCTAAAGAAAAAAAAACACAAAAACATTGTTTTTCAACAAACGGAAGGCCTACTTAATCGTTTGCTAGGGACCTCACATTTCCCCCCCCTGGAATTGGGCGCACAAAATTGAACGTCATCACTACAGGATGAAATGATGTTAGAGAGGTCGATAATGTGCTGCCAGTGCACAGTTGTCGAGACATATTTAATAGAAGATCAATTTTGAAAGACGAGTAAAAACCGAAGATTTCTGTTAACTTGGGAAAAATCTTATTTCACACGTGAGTAATTCAGATGGCTAATTTTGAACTAATTGAACAAATAGAATGAATTAAATCGGTTTTGCGTCTAGCGGAGAAAAATTCAAACTATTAATACCATGTTCATTCTGGCGAATTAGTCATACGAATAAAATTATTCAGATCAGTAACGCGCGAATCGAAAAAACAGAGGACTAATGATTTTATGCTCTTGGAATTGACGAGATAAATAATGCTCAGTGAAGCTGTTATTCCAAACTTCGTAGCCAAGCATTGTGCCCCAGTATACGAGCGAGCTATAAATAAGCAAGCTGAACAGCTTACCGAGTGTCTCACTGCGTTACGAATGCGGAAGACGTCTGCTGCATGAGGCAACACGCTTGGTCACTCCTAAGTTACTTTACGGAAGCGAATTACGTAGCTTAACTCATCTTACGAAGCATTGCCGTACGTAAATAGAAGCTCGACGAAGACCTACTGTGCAACAGCTCTGGCGTCAGCGTATCCAGTAGCGCTCGTTGGGGTCCTCGTGCCAAGGTTCCAGACATCAGTGATGGGAACACGTGACCGGTGCGTTGCCGGTCACGGTAGAGGAAACAAGGCAGGGTCAATTCTAAAAAGGAAAATGCATCTCCTCATGTTCGGCCAGCCACTAGAACGGCTTGATTTCAAACAAACTTCACGACGTCTTCATTGCGACATGTCCTTAAAGCCAATAGCAATGCTAGATTTGGGCAAGCAGTGTTGTCAGATGCAATATGAGCGCCGCTATTGGTTCGTTGCCATGACGTCAGCATTGCCACACAGTCGACGAAAAATAAACTGGTTTGGCTTTACGTTGTTTCTTCTACAGTGTTGCTGGCCTACTTCTGTAGACCAGTGGGTGGCAACACGATGCTCTAGTTAATAAAAGCTCGTCGTATTCCAAATAACTTCTTAAAGTCCCTGAGATGCTTCTTGGTTTTATTTTAGTGCTAAATTGTGTGAAGATTCAACCATAAATTAGCTCAAGCGTCCCGAACACCAGCAAAGGTGCTTCAAAGAGAATAGTGTATAGTTAAGAAAACGGGGAATTTATGCACGAGAAGTGTTCCCACACAAGATCTCCTGTGCATAGAAATAGTAGGTTAAGAAAAAAGTCTATAAAACGTTATAAAACTCAGAAAGTTCTAGGGGCTGAAAATAGGGCAGCCGTGAACCGAAAAAAAAATACGGCCCGCAAAAAAAAAAAGTAAAAAGGCTTCGACATAAATAACGCTTACCTAATTTCCAGCCCGAGACCTCACATTTTCTCCTGGTAGTCCTAACTGCTATAGATAGAATAGTTGTACATCTGAGGAGTCAGAATCATGCAAAACTTTACGTCCTCTATTACCTGAGGAGCTTAAGAGAGATGGCCGACTCGAGCAGCCTGTTCTCATATGACAGAGACGGAAACTGTTCGCTTTCTCAACGAATTAGATTAGATTATTGGTTTAAACCCCCTATCCACCCCAAAGGCGATCCAAAAAGAGAAAGGAGGAAGGTACAATTTAGTATGGAGTTAAAGGGAACGCGAAATCTATGCAGAAAGGGCACAGAAACATTAAGTTGAGAAAAAAGATTATGGAACAAGATCAAAGTTTAAGAAGAAAGTAGTAGGAGCTGAAAAATAGGACAGCAGTGAACCGGAAAAAGTGATCCTTAACATATTAAAAAAAAAAGCAATTTATTTCAACAAAAAGAAGGCCTAAATAACCTTTAGCTCGGACCCTCACATATTCACCCTGGGAGTGCTAATTCTCAACGAATTATTTGGCTTATTCAATAATTAATAACGTATATTAATTTACCGATTGTGTGCTGTACTAGTGGTGTGAAAAATCCGAGAGAAATCTTCAAATTTCAGGGAAAATGAAAGTGCCAATGGAATTTCTGCAATATCGAAATATTGTCATGCACATATATACCTGGAGCCAACTTGAGCAGGAAATGCGAGGAAAAGTGCCTTAACGAAGCTTCTGAAGTACTCCCATCATAAATTATGATTAAATTAAATTAACATACTTCTATTAGCAGAAAAAGAGCCCATCATAATGTACCAAAAAAAATTAATTCACTCCGTAACATGATTTTCAGTTCGAGGACCGACTCAAACTCGACAAAGCTCTCTGCTCAGCGAAGAGTAAATTAGTCAATTTTTGTATTTTCCAGCAAGTTTTTCTCTACCGACATACAAGTGTATGAAGTAAAAACGTATATTTTGCTTTTCTTGATCGCAGTGGTATAGATTTGAACGTGAAAATTATTTTTAACTTTATAGAAATAAGGCAAGAACAATCCATTTTTATTTTATTCAATAAATTAAGCTTGAACCGCAACTATTTGAACAAATAGTAAAATGATCCAAATTTCATTTTATTTTTTCTTTTCGGGAAGCATAAGATAGGTTAAAGGTTACGGTTAGATAGGTTTGTCAATCCAATGCTATGGGGACTTGCAACTTTAGGGGAAATGAAGTCAGATTACCTCAGCTGTTGATAGGCCTTCGCGACCGATGTCTTTCTTGCCTTTTTTCTAGAGTTTTTATACCTTTTCCCTGATCTCTTCATTGCATCTTTTTTCTTTTCTTTCTTGACTGGATTTTCTATACGTTAGGTATCCTATGCGGGAACACATTTAGGGTTTATATTCCTCGGTTTCCACAGTCCCTTCTTTCCGCTCTCCTGAGATTGCATTGATTGGGCTGGCAATCCTGATTAAAAACAATGACAATGTTCAATTTTGTGAGAGATAATTGAATTCACGAGTAAGTGTTGTTTGTATTCGTCTTAATTTTCAAATATCAAGACCACAGCAGAGAAAATATCAATCAATACTACGATAATTTTTCAAGAAGTCCCTGTGCCCTCTCTTAGAGACACTTATCTAGTGGACTTAAATCAACATTATATGTCTAATTATATAGGGAAAGTCATGCGCAATTAAAATTCGGCTGAAAATACTCATTGAATTGAATTCACAGCATCGCCAGTGTGATTGTCCCATAAATGACTTTCTAGCACATTACGAGGAAATTTATTACCCAGTCTCGAAGGTAGTACAAAATCTACATTTACATGCACGAATGAACAAAACATAAACATATTTTACAGAAAACTAACCTCTCCCATAAAACAAATCTGCAGTCGCGAATTGTCGGGAGGCAGTGGAAAGGATTCATCTGTGAATGAAATGCAAAGAAATATTAAAACAGTTACTCTAAAAACGTTTTCTATAAAAAGAAATGTGAATTTTTTTAAGGTTAACTAATGTAATAGTAACCTGAAATCATGAGTTTTCTAAAGTAAAAGCTTCATAAAGCATTTTATATCAAGATTAATTGACTCCCTGATATAAATAATTTCGAATAAATCTTGCAGCAAAGGACAGAAGGACAAAAATTGGAGATTCCGTAACATTTGCACAATGATGAACGCAGCAGCTGATGCCTTCAACATATTCGGAAAGGACACAAAAAGGCACCTCTCGAAATGTTTGCGAACACAGAAATAGATTTTAGCTGTATTATTCCGATTGCTGTACTTGAATCATTTTTAACTTTTAGTGGCTAATTTAAACTAAAATTCTGATATAGTGAATGTCTGTGTTTTGCTTGAAGAAAATCGTTGCTACGGAACCACTCGTATGAAAATTCCGTTTTAAGCTCTCGAAAGAAGTGAAATTTATGATTACCACAATAACTACCCCTTGATTTAAATTAAAATTGTCATTCTAAGTTCTTCATAGTCAAAGGCAATTTAATGTCAATGCATGGATATATTCATCACTCACTCACAGTGGTGTTTTTTGACACGAACAATGTTCCTTGTGTGAATTTCTGAAATTAGTTTTGTGCGCATCGGGCACAAGAATTAAGTAAAACAAGCAGCTACTTAATCAGTAGTCCCACCACATGAAAATCAAATGAGTAGTTGAGAAGTGGCAGCTCTTGGGTATGCATTAGTCTTACACCAGGTAATCAAAATATACATGTACATCACGTATATGGCTAATAGACCTACGAGGGATTTTAAAAATTTCATTGAACAAAATATTCCTTGATTCTCTTCCATTTCTATCTAATGTGTATTACGTTCAATTTCAAATTCGGAGTGCGATCTGAACGACTATTTCACACGCTACGAGGAAATTGCACAAACAAATTATATAGATTTGTGACTCGGTAATTACAAAATTTTAGGATTTTATGACGAGAAACACCTTAATTAAATATTCCATTGAATTAAACATTAAAATCCAGCCTGGAAATGTAATTTTACAATCGATATATTTAAATTTTAAAAAATCTTTCATGCAAAACAACACATTCTTTGGAAAAATAAATTCCAAGTTGTAGGAAAATATTGCTTGCCGACTAATATGCAGAAAATAAAGAAGTGGATATCAATTTATTATTTACTCTGGATTGTAAAGCAAAAACATTCTGTCCCTAAAACTTCAACAAGTGAAGAACCAGAATTCACTTCCTGAAAATGTTACCCTCGCAATTTCTCAGTTCTTGTTGAGCGAGTGATTAGAGCAAGAACTCTAGAGCAGTGGTGCGTGATATTTCCGTTAAAATTTGGAAGAACAGTGATTTTTTAAACAAGTTTTCTTCTTTCACAAAGGTTGCAAATTTGGGCGTTCTACTACATATTGACACACCGGCTTCAAACAGGTAATCTTTATCTAAAGTAGTGGTAATCTGTGAGCGCTAATTATCAAGTTTAGTTCAGTGAAGTTATTTTCTAGACACTTATGTTAATGTGTCAAATAGGGGAATGCTACTCGATATTTTTAACCAAATAATGATTATCGTTTTCCTTAGGATTTGTTACTTATTGCTTGTAGGGGCTTGAATTATTTTTTAAATAGTAACGCCCTGCACAAGCATGCATGCCTTCAGCTATTGTTTCGGCTGTCAGGTAAGTGTTTATGCCTGAATGTTATCTTCTAGTTATTGTCACAATGCAAACATGAAGACACGCTCAATACTGTGCGAAAATTGGTAGTAGTTTAGAGGTCTAGATTTTTTTACTTACTATCAAACGACGTACGTATAAAATTCTGCTTTCTGCAGATGTACGCCTTTGCTTGCGGTTTCAAGAGGTAGTGCGGGTTTATTATATCATCTATTTCAGTGCGTTTTGCTAACTTAATTTTATCTTCCCGAATAATTAGGCAGAAAAATATTTTTGCGGACACAACTAATTATTATATTTTATTTGCTCTCGCCGCGCGCTTTCGTCGCTCAACAAATTTAATTAATCGAGGTAGCACTGATTTGGCACTTGCTTTTTGGCTTCTAACTCGTCCGGGTTCTTTCCTACGTCTTTAGGGTCATATTCGCAACGATAACGTTTGAGGCAAGCCTTCGTAGTTCAACAGTCATATCTGAGGTGCCTTTAAGGAAGAATTATCTCTGCAGCAAATGGACGTCCGGGAACCGATTTTGAAATAAACCGACTTTTTGACCAAGGCACTGAATCTCAAGTATAACTGCATAGCGCGTGAAACCACGTGATACGTCGGCTGGTAAAGGAGATACACCACAGAAAAGGAAGCAAGGTAGTCATTTCATCGAGGGAAAAAACACCTCTTATTCGGCTAGCCAATAGAACGGCTTTATTTCAAACAACTTTATGACGTCACCATTGCGGCACGTCGTTAGGCCAATAGCGGTGCCAGATTTGGATATAGCCGTATTGCCAGATGCCATCTAAGCGCTGTTATTGGTTCGTTGACGTCAGCATTGCCACACGATCGACGAAAGAAAGTCTGGTTTGACCCTACCTTGTTTCTTCCACCGTGGGATACACATCACTGTTTACCGTGTGGGGAAGGACAGCCAAGGAGATACTTATACGCTACAGGGCCTGAGCCGGACTCGGAGAGAGGGACAACGCGCGAATCATTTATTTGTACGAGCAATTTTCCCGTTACTTGGAACTGAACTGAGACGGCACACAAAAGGCAAAAATGCTTCAAGTAATCAGTTTGGTTCCAAACGCTTTTGTTATTCCATAGTTATGAAAGAATAAAGGTAATTTAATAAAGATAGATGGATGAAAGATCAAAACGTGCAGCGTACTACACGAGAGGTTCTCAAAAAAATCTTCTTGAAACCAAACTGAAGAGCGCTCTAAAGAAAATTTCTTTTCAATCAGAAATCACGTTAAAAACATCACCATAACTGGAATATCAAGCTAACAATGTTCAGTGAAGCTAATTGATGTAGAAAATCTACATCAGCTAAGGAATATTTCGCTAACAATTATGTATAGTCCCGCCACATCGTAATTTGCGCAGTCTTCAGGTGAGCAAAAATGGTTAAGTATAAGCTTCGTAGCAATTCTATCGAAAATGAAAGAACTTCTGCATGCATATTGCCTTCCATCACCTGCAGCAGCGCGCATTGTAGGCCAAGTTTAAGTCTTAAATGGTTCTAAATTTTCAAGTACGTTTATCGTTGCAAGTAGAGCGAGCGCATGAATTATTTACTGCCGCTTGCCGAGGTCAGGCGTTACTGCTGGCGACCGCCTGTAAACTGCATCCAGCAAGACTGCACGCCTTCCCAGTCTAACTGTTTCGCTGGAGCATGCTGCAGGCGGCGAAATAGTTAGACTGGGTTTTTGGTACATGCCATGGCAGAATAACCTAATAACCTGAATCTTCTGCCTAGATTTCTATGTTTCTTCCAACGTTGTACCCGCACCGCGCACGGACAAAGCGAAGCAAAACGTTTACGAGACGGTTAATTAAACAATTGACCTCGTCGTAACCGCACAGCCGATAGCGTAAATTCTTCTTGTCCAACACAGTATGCCATGCGCTATTTCTTCGAACAAATATCTACTCAATTTGAATCATCTATGAAATTAGATTTGAGCACTCAGCATTTGGAAATCTTGTGGGGTAGCCAGATGGTCTTATGGCAACTCGCGTGCTTACCGGCGACGTGAACTGCATTAGGAACGTAGCGCCAGATGGTCTTACGGCAACATGTCAACTCAAGCGCTTGCGTTGACGGGAACTGCATTACGTAGTATAACTTGGCCCTCTCAAGTTTGCCATGCCATGCTGGACCGCAATGACTGACTCTCTGTCCGCACCTCTCACCGCAACGACACGTTGAATACAGGAATTGTGGTCATGCTGTTTGACTTAACCTTAATCATGCGCTTTGCAACACAGGATTGAGTATAGAAATACTAGTATAACTAAATATATCTGCTTACCAGAAATGAGTAAAATCGCTCATTTATTGAGCCCCCTGCGTTTAGAAAAATTCAGAGCAGTTGCTAAAATGCACAAGGCAATTTGACTTATCCATGACTGGCTGTAGTTGAATAAAAATCTACGGTAATATTGACGAAACTTTCGATGACAAAGATTAACATCAAAATGAAATTCTGTGACTCAAGATAGCGTTTTGATCTTCGTGATTAGCAAAATTGTTCAACTTTTTTCAGTGGGCTCAGTCTCTCATATGACACATATCTTGACCCTGACGATAGTGTATTTGGCATTAGAGTACGAGCATTCACGCTTCAAGGAAATTTTTCGTCAATTCCGCGCAATTTTCTTACATAATGCAAAGAAAAAATAGAAAAATACAGGCACTTACCTTTCCACGGAGTGTACTTATCATTCCAGCCTTCAATCTTTACATGACATTACAAAACTGTAACTTGTATTCATTTATAACTTGTAGACATTATAGATAAAATTTAAATATTTAGCGCACTTGCGCACTGCAAACAATATTTTGAACATGGTTTAATTTTTTTTAAATTTGGTTAAATCTAGCTGAAAAGAACTTGTCTATGAGCAATATTTGGGCTTTGTGAACAAGAATGGTTGCTTTACTAAGCAGTATCGCGATCAGTCGTCAAGCATACTTTCAAGTCGCATAACACGGGACACACAAAAATCCTTTACGATTTAACCTTACTGCTGAAAACACTAACTATACTTAGAGCTGTGTGACACTCGCACTGAAAGAGGTTATGATAGAGTATCACGCGCTGCTGCGGGTTCTCAGTTTTCCCAGATAAGGTTGCCCACCTCTCACAGAAGGGATTACCCACCTCTCACAGAAGGGATTACCCACCTCTCACAGAAGGGATTACCCACCTCTCACAGAAGGGATTACCCACCTCTCACAGAAGGGATTACCCACCTCTCACAGAAGGGATTACCCACCTCTCACAGAAGAGATTACCCACCTCTCACAGAAGAGATTACCCA